>JAZGTI010010193.1:0-17944 GCA_036877585.1 Botia kubotai
GCGTTGTTAATGTCATGCTCTAACCACTGAGCTACAGGAAAGCCTTTAAAATATATGTTATATCTAGTAAACTAATTAGGAATTCTAAGATTGTAATTGGTTTATTAATCTAAAGTTGACTGATAACTACAACCCTTGTGAACATTTGAAGAAATAAATGGACGTGTATTAGACATACCTGTTATTGCATGTGAAGGCTCAAACTGATCTCAGAGAGAGTCTCTCTCATGAGTTCTGGGTTTGAACTGAAACCTGGTTGCCCTTCAAAGGCTGAGTAAATGGACGCGTGGTGAGAGGACAGTTTTCTGAAGTGTCAGCGGTCTTGATGTGCACATGTGTAAATGCAGTGTAGCAGAAAGCTGTTTGTGTGAGTGCCTTGTTGTGTTAGATAGATAACCAGCTGACAGGCAGAGTTATTGCTCTGAGCTGAAATTAAGATTAGTATTATAATCTTTGTTTCATATTTTATACATTATACACAGCAGGACGTGATGGAAGAGTTTAGCTCTGTCAATACATATGCTTGTGTGTGTGTTACTTTTCTTTGGCAATGTAAAGCTGCTTTTTACTATGCGAGTAAAACTATTTAAATCTTGAGTTTCCTGAGAGTCGAACCATTGAATGAATTCTCAGAATTGTTGATATGCTGCAGTGGGTTTAGACTGATTCAGGTCACATCGCCAGACTTCAAACACACCGTCATGGGTTATGCTCTTAAAAACTGTCAGAGAGAAAGAGAGGGAGAGAGAGAGAGAGACTGCTCTAATAAAGATGAGACATTGAGCCAAAATGCTTGAGTGATTTGTGTTTTTACGTTCTGACTGTAAGTGACCCAGTTTCTCAGTCACATCCATCCCTTCATTTACAAACACTAGTTCTGTTCTTTTCAAATATGAATTTAAATTAAGTAAAATACAAAAAAATCAAATATGAAAATGAATTAAGGAAACATATAGAGTCACTCCTGCCACATGCAGATTCTGCCAAATGAGACACAGCTCTGAATCCAGTTACAGTTACATCACAACCAATCATATCACAACACTGTCTAAATATATCCTTCCAGTTAACATGCTGACTGTACATCCTTTGTACATCCTCGCATTTTAAATCCAGTGTGTGTAACACTTCAAATTCTACACATTCCCGGGAAAAGCAGCGCTACACATGACTAAAACGGTATGCAAACTCTGTCATACGCTGATATTGTGGCAGTACGACTAACTTGAGTGTCCACCTTGCTCGACACCATCCAGATTTAAATGTTGAGCTAAACACCAACCAGCCTGCAGCAAACCAACAGACTCTGGCTGCTACATTGAGTAAATTAATGAGCGCTTCGGAGAAAGCATAACATTTGCTCCTTTTTTTTCTGCAAAGACATTCATCCGTATAGCGTAATATGATCTATTATTGAAATCTACACTTTTTTTATCAGACACAGTCATGCCTAAAATCTACAACAAGATTGTCAAAGTAAAAAAAGATTATTCTCTTACCTGTAAATTTTAAGTTTTCAGAAACTTTATTCATTGTTATTTATTGGAGCAGTTTAGTAGCACTTTTTAAGAAAGTTTTTTATCTATTTATTTTGTTGCACATTTTCTTACTACTTTTATATGCATGTAGGCCCTATATGCAAGTTTAGGGTTTTAAAAAGCACTTTAAAATAGACACAGTGTATGTGTGTACTCCTGAAATAAAAGTTAAGATGTGACTCATTCTAGCCTTAATTGCATGCTCAACCTTTTTCCATTGTCTAGTGTTTAAAAGTCAAACCAAAATCACAATAAATTGTAAAATTGAATCGCAATAGTTATATAATCGCAATATATTTTGAGTCGGCACACAAATATCGGGATAGTAATGCATCAGGAAATAAGTGTATCGTCCCAGTACAGCAGCACAGAGCCGAACACTCCTCACATCATGTGACTACAGAGAGAACCGAGCTGAGATTTTTACTGGAGTGGCAGATGAAGAACAAGAGTATAACGGCACAGATAGATAGTGAACAGCCGCATAGCAGTGTTTATTTAGGGTTAGGGCTAACCCACTACTAACCATCCTAACCTTGAGTTGGACGTTTTGCATGAGCAAAGACAAGTCATATTTTCCTTTGGAAATATAAAAATCTTCCATGGTGGCCATTACAAGTTTGGATTTGTTGATCAGTATTTGTGTGAGCAGTAATGAACATTTCCTCCTGGTCATTAAAAAAAGATGGACAGCTGATAAACACATTAATCTTATCCATCAGGAGTTTGTGTTTGGATCTATTTGCTTCAAATAATCATAATCTAATTAGTTTAAGGAGAAAGAAGAACATGTAAAAAGAACTTCACTGTCATCGAAGATCTTCTCTGAGATTTTTGTCTGCAGTGTTTAAGGCATTTTCACCTTGTGTGAAAATTGTTATATGTGTGTGTCTGTGAGGCTTAAATCTGGAATCAGATGTTTCAATAATTCATAGAGGTGCTGACAAAAGTGGGTCGCCTGAAACCAAACCGGGCCAGAGCTGCCGGTGAGTTCAATGATAGTGTGAATTATCTGGTGTGTGCGCGTGTCTGTGTGTATGGTGGGGGATCGTTTTGTCCTGACAGCCTGCGTGCACGAGTGTGTCTGCGTGAGTGTTTGTGGGGTGGTGGGGATCTTTTCTGCTGACAGCCGTTTCAAGCTTTGGGCCCTTGATGGGGCCAGGGTCTGTAAGGACCAGATAAGACACAAGCCTTTCAGTGTGTGTGTTTAATCCTGCAGAGGGACGAGCCACAATACAGCAGCTTCATTTACCAGCTGATTCTTTTAAATTGCTTTGATTTTTTTCTTACAGACAGAGGTCATGTTCTAATACACACAGTCATACGAACCAACCCAGTAAATACAGTCCAAGTACAACAACTTTAGTCATGGTACATATGTGTGTTAATATCTGATAAGCTCTGACACACCTTATGAGCTCGGAAGCATTTAACTGAATTCAATATTGATTGTCTTCAATTGATATTACCATGGATATAGACAGAAGAGGCATAATGATGGTATTATATGCTAAATTACAAGCTGAATTTATCTCTGTTAAGATCTACTATATCAACATCACTATGAATTTCTTTCTACTGCTGGACTTGTTTCGTCCGTTGTCATCTGCGGATTCAGTCTGAGCAGGATGGTGTATATTTGTGTTTAGAAGCTGTGGGAGACTCGGACCCTCGTGTGACGTATAGACCTTCATGCTTCTCTGGAAGGATCTTGTGAAGCTCCTGTGATGAGTCAGAGAGCACAGAGGTTTGATTGATTGACAGCAGGTGGATGTGTCATTGTACAGGCTGATGATTCAGAAAATGAAAGTGGCTTTAAAGAGTGTTTGTTAGAAGAGTGGAATTGTTCCTGCTGGTGTGAAGTCCCCGTTCTCACACATCTTTCTTTACGTGTCACAAATTGTAAATTACTCTGCCGCACAAGATTAATGTGACTCATGAAAGGAGAGAATAAATAAAAGCAGCTTTGTGTGGATTTTGAGAGGGTGTCTGTTTACCACTACATGTCTCTTCCTGTTTGTTTTTGTCACAGTGAGGAACTTCAGTGATCATGTTCAAACGAAGCTTGAATGAATTCATGGATACAGTGTTGAACACGTCACGGGTCCTGTCTAATTTTCTCTGTCTGCACCATTCTGTTCAGCCTTACAGTAATATTTGTTTTCAAATAAAGATTTAGTTTCAGAATCTGCTTCATTCTTTGTTTTTCAACTTTTTTACTCTCTCTCTCTCTCACGCGTGCGCGCACACTCTCTGTCTCTCTCTCTCTCTCTCTCTCTCTCTCACACAAACACACACAGGGACACAAAAATGGGGTATACTATATGCAGTGCTCTAATACTTAAGTATTAGTGATTTAGACAGATTTTATAGCAGGACATTGACATCTGTGATCTGGTGCCAGCTGTTTGCACTGAATAAATCCAGCTTGTCTGGGACTGGCATCACGGCAGACATCGTGTGACAGTGCCAAGGCTGAATTACCCATGATTCATTGCTCCGATGTTCTGAAAGCCTGAAAAACAACCATTAGAATGAAATCATCTCTAACTGTGTGCTCAAGGCCATAAGTAGCAATTATAATGATATTAATGATATTTTTTGGCCTGACAGTAATAAGCGTCATTTCAAATTCATAATATAATGCATGTGCAAAACAGCATTTTAAGCTTTTTTCTCTAACTAAAACAGGTTTTCCTGGATTCACATTTTTACAGGAAGAAAATGCTCATCTTGGCATTTCCATCCAGAAGTTAGGGTTGCAGTGTGCACCTTGCAGTGTTTAGTGTTGCTGTGTTCAGTGTGGCAGAGCTGCAGTTTTCAGTTTTGCTGTGTTGGGTACGGTTGGGCTCCGTCTCTGTTGTGACTATAAAGAGCTAAATATATTCAGGAAAGACAAGACCAATCATAATTTAGCATGTCTGTATAACAATAGATAGCATATCTTAATTTTCAATTTAAGTGTGCATTAATGACATGACAAAAGCTGTACATTTGTATTGCCAAAGCAATGGCAGCTAGGCTGCTTATGGTAATGTGTGCAATCTCTCTTTCTCTCTCTCTCTCTCTCTCTCAGTAATAAGGATGTGTAATGTGTGAATTTTTTATAACATTATATAAAGCTGCGTCACATCTGGAGATTCATGGCCCCATTTCTAAGCGTTTGCTTTCAATATCAGCAGGAGAGGATGAGGACGATGATGAGGAGGGAGATGAAGGCTGTGTGTCTGAACTTCTCTGCAGTGTCATTGCCGCTGATTTTCCACAGCTCGTCTGCTGATTGGGAAAGATTGAGGCTGTTTGTTGGTTCGGATTTGGTATCAGATGGTGTTTGTTGTCATGGTTACTAAGAGCAGAGATCAACACAAAGTGTTTCTGACAGACTGCAGATGTTTCAGGCTGATCTGCTGATCTCACTTTCTCTAGTGTTCTCAGTGATGGTGACCCCTCAGCAGTACACAACCTGCTCTGTTAAATGTCACCCCAGAGGAGTTTTCATTTGTGTGTGTAATCGAATCTGGCCCAAGTCACATTGACCGTTAACAGGGATGTGTATTTTGAATGTATTTTCTGTAGGAGTTCTCAGAATGTTTCAAGTGAGTTTTTTAAACTCACATGCTTTTATTATTGTCCAAACTTAATGCTGCTTTTCATGATCTATTTTCATCCTTAAAAAACAAAACAATGACAAGAGTTTAGCGTCCTGTTGTTGAGAATAGAAAAGACCAGCGAAGAGAAGAGAGCGAGAGAGCGAGGACATTATGACTGTCCTTTTTAAAATGTATCTGCAGAAGTGACAGGAAGATAAAATATTGCTGACAGCGAGACTGCACTCCTGATATTGAGTCCTGGACAGAGATCATTCATCTGGTGAGGAAGACCATTCAGCCCATTTGATTTGCTTTTATTTATTGCTGTATGTTGCACTAAAAGAATGTCGATCTTGTTAATCTTTTATTCCTCACTATACTGTCTGCCCATGCGTCAAGTTGTGATGCAACAAAGCGGTGGTGGCAGCGAAACAACAGACACAGATTTGGTGGTCATGGAAAAATTTTGTATTTGGGAAAATAGTTGATAAACCATATAATTTGTAAACGTTGCCAGTGCCAGCTAAAATACTCGGGAATACAACAAACTTTCATTCAAAAGAAAACATAGAATTGAAGAAAACACATTGGCTGCAAAATACAGTCACTGTCACCTCAAATCATGTCCATTATATATTTTCTTTATTTAAAAAATGTAAACTAAAGTGTATTTTATGTTGTATTTCATTTGTAAATGTCCCGGTCGGAATACCTGAGTTTAATTAAACATTGATGGTATGTATTTTTGTTGCATTTTGTGAGTTTTGTGAGAATGTAAATGCCTGTGTAAGCACATAATATCTACTTATTGAAAATTCGATCAATATACCCCTGAAACCCAATATACCTAAACTTTCAGGAGGAATACAATGGGGTACAGAAGGAATTAACATTTTTGGAGTGTGTCTACGTTAAGAAAGATATAGAGCAAATAAATGGGAGGGTATGCTGGATAAAGTGGCTATTATCTGAGCTATCCCACAGGGATACACAGGGAGCTAGATTTACCTAAACAGGAAATCCTGAGAGACTCTAAAGGATGGAGAATGGCTGTATCGCTTCAGTGTGTTACAGAGATTTGATCTCTACATCTCCTGGAGCAGGTGTTAGAGGAGGTGCAGAGTGCACTATTTGGAGCCAGCGGGGAGCATTGGGAACTCAACCTCTTCAAGAATGGGGGGACAGAGTACCAGTTTTCAACCAGTATTGTTTGTTTGTTTGGGATCCTGGAGTTATCTGTACAAACCTCCTATTAAGAAATGTAGAGCAGACCTTCAATGGAGGCTAATTCATGCCTGAATCCAGCAGTGGGGAGGGAATGTTCTTTCTGTGGAATTGAGGAGACAGATGACCATCTGTTTATTGTCGTTTTTAGTGTTTTAAAAAGTTGGTTGTAAAGTTTAGGTGAAAGGTTTTCCAAACAGGATTATATTAGTTGTCCCAAATACACATTTCTTGACAGAAGAAATTTTTTTTAATAAACTTTTTGTTGAGTTCTGCTAAAATTGATGCTTAGAAGACATTCTAAGTATAGAAGGGTTTTTTCAATTGTAAACTTCTGATATTTTTATTGTGTATATTTTATGTATGTATGCATGTATTTTACTTTTGCATGTTATGTGTAGTTCATGATACTATTGCAAATCCCTTATAACCCGTCCCATAAGTTATCCTTTTATATGCCATGTTCATGTAAGCTGGAACGCATATCTTGCTTAATGATTTTGTGGTTTTATCGGTTCAGTCAACCCTTTATTCATAAACCTACTATAAACCTAGTATCCCTTAATTATACATCTCATACATATTATTCGCAATAATACAATTAACATGTCTGACAGTTGTTCTGTCTTTTATTATTATTTTTCTTTTTTTATATGTAAAGCTGCTTTGAAGCAATGTAACGTTGTTAAAAGCGCTATATAAATAAAATTGAATTGAAGAGTCACAAAAATAAATGATTGGGTATAGGTGCAGTGGATGTAGAAAGGAATGGTTGCAAGAATTAAAACTAAATATGCTTATTTTAAATTGGTTAGTGATAATCAAATGTTATCTGAAATAATATCTGCAGGAGCAGTTTTGTTTGAGGTTTTAAAGAATGTGTTGGGTTTTAAAGTTTAAAGATACTGCATAATGTATGTATTGTAGTTTGTGTTTTAGTGTCTGTGTGTATATATTTGTATATTTACTGTGTATACATTGTATTGTCAAGGATACATTTTATGAATTGATTATATGTTAGGATAAGAGATGATTGTGAAAAAGGTTAATGTTTAATAAAGATGTGTTAAGCCTCTCTCTCTCTCTCTCTTTGTCTCTCCCTCTCTTTCCCTGTACTCCAGCAGAATAAATGATGTATATGGCAATGTCAGAGACTATTGCCAGGAGAGCAATTTTAATTTTCATGCATCTGTTTTTGCTACAAGTAGATTTATTGTAAACTCAATCTGCATTAAAGGTTTGATTCACTGAGAGTGCAGGGGACAGGAATGTGTGTTAACTGTGTGTGTGTGTGTGTGTGTGTTTTACCTATGGGCTTACTTAACCATATATTGGGGACAAATCTGTTCCCAAAAGGCAGCAAATCCTGACAACTCTGAGCCACACCTTTTGGGATCTTATCTGTAAAAACGCTATAAAAATATAGTAAATAGTTGTTTTATTGTAAAAATTTAAAAGGTTTTTGTTAGGTTAGGCCACTTTGCCTACATGTACACAAAATTGGGTATGATATGAAAGTATAAACTTTTGAATGTGTTGGCCAAGGGTGCAAGTACTGGGACATTTTACTGTGACAGAAATGAACACTGTTGCCTGGTTACGCAGACTGTGACCTAATCACACACATCAAAATAGAAAATACAGAAATCCTCTTTGCATTACAGCTTTTCTTTATTCTTTACTTCTGATAATTACATTTAGGCATTTGGCAGATGCTTTTATCCAAAGCGACTTACATTGCATTAAACTATACATACACATTGATCACTATACATTGAGTATGTGCAATCCCTGGGATCGAACCCATGACCTTGGCGTTGTTAANNCCATGCTCTAACCACTGAGCTACAGGAAAGCTCATGTGATATGCTTCTTTATACTGTATAACTGAACTGAATTCAGCGAAGCATAACTAGGCTGCTATTGGCCCAAAGGGAAATATTAGTTGTTAGTGTCCATGGATCTGTTGCATAGTATAATAAATGGTAGAGTCTATGCAATGACCTCAACAACATAGTGAAGCATATGTGTGTGTGTATTAGTGTAGAAGCTTAACTGTCTGAGTGTGTGTGTGTTTGTGCATGCCCGTGTCTGTGTGTATGAAAATGCATCTGAGTGTGTGTGTGTGTGCATGCCCGTGTCTGTGTGTATGAAAATGCATCTGTGAGTGAGTGTATGTTTGTGTGTGTCTGAGAATACATCTGAGTGTGTGTGTGTGTGTGTGTGCAAAGCATTATACATGAAAATAAGCAAGTACTGATGAGAAATAAACAGCTTTAAAATAACAACAAAACGTAGTGAGGTCTCTCTTTCCATCAGTGCTCAGTCTCACCTCATCGTATTATTTTATGTGAAGTCTTTATTTAGTGCTGTAACAGCTCTTTGCGAGCTCTCTGCTCTCAGCTCTCTATTGTATTTTACTGTATTCCACTCATGAAATGCACCCATGTTCTCTCTCTCTCTGCAGTGGATGGCTGCACTGATTGGTCTGTGGACTATCTAAGATATAAAGTTCTGCTCGGGGAGCCTGTGAGGATTAAATGTGCTTTATTTTATGGATACATCCGGGCAAACTACACACATGCGCAGAGCGCAGGCCTCAGTCTGATGTGGTACAGGAGYCTGGCTCACGGAGACTTTGAGGAACCCATTTCATTTGACGGGACTCGTATGAGTAAAGAGGAAGACTCGATCTGGTTCAGACCGGCCGAGTTACAGGACGTTGGACATTATTCATGTGTGTTGAGGTATGAGCAGCTTCTGCTTCCTGCGCTCACACACACACACAATCAGGATCATGACATCTATCTGCACACACACACACACACTTATCTATCTAAATGGGTACAATAGTCTTCGTTTGTGTTTACACACACACACCCACAATCAGAATCATGGAATCTAACTTTTCTACTGTAAACCGAACCCTGACAGAACCCTTTTCTGCATTTTAAAATTTTTAATAAAGCATAATTTAGTATGTTTAATAATTCATTTTACATGTGGGGAGCTGCTCCCCACAATGTAGGTGTGTGTCTTTTACCATCCTTGTGGGGATATGTGGTCCCAAAAATGGTACAAAACAAGACCATACACACACATACAATTGGGTTCTTGACATCTATCTACACATTAAATGGTTAAAAGTTGATTTAGGCATTCTCTTGATGTTGTAGGGTTCATATTGTTTCTTGTTTTGTTGGATGGTTTGGTGATTTACATTGAAGTTTTTGTCTTTGATATTTGCTGCTGAGGTTTAAGACATTTAGATGGCTTTGTAGTTTTTTGATGTTTACAGTATATGGTGTAACTTAAACAGCCTGACAGTAAGTCGATTGTATGAAAATAATGTAAAAAATAATAATATTATGAAAATATTAGAAAATAATAATGTTAATTTCACTGAGAGATGTAACTAGTCTACACCCAAACAAACTGATTTCCATTTATTCAGACCTGTAGATCTTTTGACAGTTGTAATGTTGTAATTTTGTTGACTTGGTTTTAAACAAACATAGACAGATAAACCTCAGCAGAAAATGACACAGTATTTCACATAGGATGGAGATGATAGGAGGAAAGTCTGTCTGATGATGTTCTGTAGATGTTGGCCATAGGATACGGTGTTCCTTTAAATTGGTCTTTCACAAGAGTTGCATTATTAATGGTGCAGGAAGGAGGGTTCCACTGAGACGTCCATCTGACGACTCATAACTCATGTGTCAAGCTTCAAGGATGCCAGATTAACTGTATACTTCCACAGCAGTGTTTACCCGTAATGCCTTAGTCTGCCCTCTCTCTTACGCATTCCACCTGTATTGTCCATAACTATCTCTACACAACGCATGTTTAATTTTTTTACTCAGGCAAGCTTCCCACACACCAGCTGCAAATTAACCAGGAGAGGTTTTCCTTCAAACGATAAATCAAACACCATCATGTTTTTATTAACAATACAGTTAATTATAGCTTGAACCGTTTTTCTTTGCATTCAAAGTGACTTTGGGAAATATATTATCAGTATCATCTGATCTGAGATCAACAAAGCCAAATGCTTGAGACATTTGTAATTACATTAATAAGATAGTACAGGTAAGCTTCTGCTGCAGGACCCACATCTGACCTAAATCGAATCAAAGTGGTCATATCTTGGCTGGTTTTAAATATCCTGCACTAATGACAAACGTGCAAACAATGGATGAGAATGACATAAAACTGGAGAAAACCTTTAAATAAAGCATTTCTCGGTCCTGAAAAGACTAATTACTGATACAAGATACCGTCCGCATCACCCAGTTATTGAAAGAATGACAATGAATTAATAGTGTTGCCACCCCCCTCTTTTGGCTAATGTAGGTCTTGTGTATTTTGCAGGAACTCCACATACTGTATGAAGGTATCTATGGTTCTTGCAGTGGCTGAAAACGACACAGGTCTCTGTTACAACTCTAAGATGAGGTACTTTGAGAAGGCAGAGTTGAATAAAGCTAAAGACATTGTCTGTCCTGACATAAATGACTACATACAGCCTGGAAGAGAGCCAGAGATGAACTGGTACAAGGTACAGTAAAGCTCATGTACTGTGTAACGTGGTTTGTCTTTAGGTTTTGCTGTTACTTTATGTCATCCACACCTGCTGCTGCAGTTTATGATCAAGCTGTAATGTGTGTGAGAGCGGGTCAATGGTCCTCTGCGCTCTGCAGCTGTCGCCTGTTGGAGAAGTTTATACACAAACTCCCAGATGTCACTTTGAAGGGCAGATGAAATTCAAATACAGATCATTGCTCTGGTCTGTTGTTCTTTAAACATGAGTGAATGCAGTCTAGGTTAGAAGACTTTAGCACAGGCTACACACTTGATGTTTCATTCGTAATCTTCTCATATTTCATAGTCTTGATAATGAACTCCACATGAAAATGTAATGAGTGCTAAATATCTGATTGACAGGCAGTTTTGCCAGGCATTATCACGGCACAATTCATAGATTAAATTACAGAAATGTTAATACTGTTGACATCATTGACAGCTGCCTGTTTGAAGTCATTTTATGAACGTGTCGATCACAGCTGAATTAAACATCATGTCTGTTTATGTGTATAGGAATGCCAGCCGAAACACTGGAGACAGACTGTGGTCAGGAAGGCAGACGTTCTGTCCATTAAAGACGTGCGGGAAGATGATATTGGGAATTACACATGTGAATTACAGTTTGGAAGTTTCATGGTGAGAAGGACGACTGAAGTGTCCGTCACAGGTAAGAACAGTTCTTTGAATGTTTACAGAACATTTTCTTGGATTTCAGTGAATAGAACAGAGTGTTAATGTTTGCTGGTTAGTGAAGCTGGTCTTACATGCTTTTACATCACACATATAATTAGCTGTGCGTTCTGACCGATTGTCAACAGGTTGTTTCTGTGATGAGAATAATAATAAGAAGAATGACAATGGTGTAGCTACATTGGTAACCAGGTGTCTCCTGCTAGTGGTGGGTGAACAGATGCAATATCATCAACAATTAGCAATAATATTCGCAATATCAGGTTTTTCAAAAAGTTTTTACATTTTAGCTTGTTAAATGCTTGACTGGTTAGAGGGTTAAAGTTAAGAGGGGTCTTTTCCTCAGGATTGTGTAAAATATTACAGATGACAGTGTCAGTTTTCAGTCATGTCTTCTGCTGGTCTGGAGAACTACTAGTTTGGAGCTTTCTATTAGTTGACCCTAATTAGTACTTATACAAGGTGGGAGTTGTCCAGACAGTGAGTCTTCTGAGTTTGGATGCATGTGGGCATCAGTTTGTTCACACTCTGAAAAGTGAGACAGGTGGAAACTGATGTACATGCCTGAAACTGACCTGTCCTCTAGTAGACTCTGTCTGTAGTTTTAGACTCCATGTTTGTTTTTCATTGTTTATGAAACAGTCAGACTCAGCTCATTAATATGCACACTTATAGAAATAGCTTATCTGGCTTCTATAGATCATCAGCCTGTTCTGGTGCTCACTGCTGCTCACTGTTTGCCCAGCTAATGAAAACAAATGATTATAGTTATTGAATTTGTGTCAAGGATTTGTCCCCTGTGGTTCTTAGAGTAAGTATTTAAAACAGGTTTCAGAACGGGAGGGTAAACACAAGATAGATTATTATTATTCTATTGAAGTCTTTTGACTCCTCTGGGCCCTCTAAAGATATTTGATTGCAACACAGAATTTTTTTTGTATTAAGTAAATGACAGATGCAGATTAATGACAGATATTCATTCAGTCAGAGTGTGGTTGTGTCAATTTTAAAAATAAATTTACACTGATGACTGAGTCACGTCTGAATGTACATCTGAAATGCACAGATCACATGATCACAATACAGCAATGCTGTATCTCAGTGTGTGACATGTTTTATGAAGGTGTCTAAACCACAGCCGAGTATGTTTGTGTGTGTGTGTGTACATGTTTTTTTAACACTGTGGGGTCCACATGTCCCCACGAGGATGGTAAAAGTCACACCCACCTACATTGTGGGGACAAGCCAGCGGTCCCCATGAAGGAAACTGATTATGAAACATACTAAATGACGCTTTTTTTAAATGTTAAAAAGCAGAATGCTTTTTGTGAGGGTTGGGTTTAGGGGTAGGGTGAGGGTTAGGCAATAGAATATACAGTTTGTACAGTATAAAAGTCATTGTGTCTATGTCCCCATAAGACATAGAAACAAGTGTTTGTGTGTGCGTGCATGGAGGTGGAGCTGAGCTTATTTCCCCTACCACTCACTCCCTTCTCTTTTGCTTTTGTACAATGAGCTTTGTGTGTGTGTGTGTGTGTGTGTGTGTGTGCGATTGTACTATATGTGTGATATTGTGTATGTTATATTATTGTGTGAGTGTGTGATATATTGGGTGTCACTTCACAACAGAACATAAAATCTGTTTTTGGCAACAGAATGGAAAGAAAATGGTAATGACAAGAGAAACTCCACCTTATGTTTCCCTTATTGTGCGTCTAATTTTATAGTGTCTTTCTCTTCTGTGGGACCTGCAGGTATATTTGTGTTTAGTATCACTGTTTAATATCTCTCAGGTACTGAATTGAGTCCATTTTAACCTGTAATGCTTAATTTAATTTCCCTGATCATTACATAGATGTATGCAGGAGTAGATGTCTGCTCAGTTCAGGAGGATGTTTGGGAGTGTTAGTGCTGTCTGCCAGCCTGACGTGTGTCAGGAAGTCAAGATGTGATGAGGTGGCACTTTTACTCTGAGCTCAGAGTACTTTTAAATAAATGAGCAGAGGAGAAGACTGTCTAATGCAGCCTGTAAGGCACTCAGCTCCTCCCCAAAATGGTTATATTTAGCAGTCATTAGTGAGGCTTGGCCAAATGAAGTGCTGTTTTAAATGTGTTCTTCATTAATTACATACGATCGTCCATCTTGATGGAGGGAGAGAGATGGAATTTCATAGAAGAACCACATTCAGGTCAGACTCATCCAGAGATTCACACTGAGATTTGCACACAGTATTGATGCGATAATGACTCTGCTTCAAAACCCAGTGCCTACATAGACAGTATTTTAAAGCTGCATAGACACACTGAAAATTCTGCTGTCGTCCAAGATTCATTAGAATAAAATCTTGCATAAACATGGCAATTCCAAAATGCATTGAGAGCCTAGTTGGGGAAATGTTGATTATTTCTTCAATAAATTAGAAGAAATTGGATTCAACAGGACGTTGTACTGGACCTTGTGACACTATTTGTGGGCCACTTACAAGTCAGTCACTTATTAGGCTCTGTTATAGTTAAAAGGGTTATTATGCAATGGGTCAATGCCTATGAAGATGGTGTACCGCAGAGTGGATCAGTGGAGTTTGGAAAATAATGATATTTTATTTGGTTGTTTTTTGTTGTTGTGAGATCTGTGTCTTCTGAACCTTTGAGATTCACATCTGCATCTAGTGGGAGAGAGAGATGGTTCAGTTCTTTCTCTCAGTCTCTCTTTCGCTCTGTCTGTCTCACTATCTGTCACACTCTCTCTTGTGTGAATTGGTTGTCTCATGTAGTTGTCATTGGTGTCTGTGCTGATGATCACACATCATACGTTAATGTCTCTCTCTGCCAAATGATCACTCAATTAGTGTGTGAGTGTTATGAGTGCTAAACTGTGTTAATGAGCCCACAAACACTTTTCTCTTAAACTAGTTTTCTGGCTTTTCTGCTCATCTGTTGGGAGGCACTTAGAATGTACCTGTTCATTCTCTCAGTGTGATTTCATATAAGACATCCGTTTTAATTGTGCAATGTATGATAAACGATAAAATCACTTGAAAACACAAAATCTTGTGTGTGTGTAAGATCATATAGACTACCCCCCCCCACACACACACACAGGTTATTATGGGAACTGCAGCATGTGATCTCAAGACAGTTCTCAGAAAAACAGCATTAAGGAGAATAAGACAGATGGATGGATGATTCACCTTACTAGCACATTTGGGATGAAACGATGATGCTATTTTAAATACACTATTTACTATAATACCATTAAAAATAAGGTAGAAATAGCAAATAGGTAAAACAACACTGGCTTCAGGCTGATTTTTACGTTGTTAAAGAAAGAATCTATGAGAGAAGTGATTTATTTTTGTCCTCCAGAGCTGTTCTGGCTCTGAGTAATTGCCTCTTAGACGGTGCTTCAGTCTGGAGATGACAGTAAACTCCTTCCTGTTATAATTGCACACTTGCCTTCAGTTGTAATGGGTCATCCTTTCAAATGCATTTAGAAAAGACCTTGTCTAGAGAAAGATTCAGATGAGCAGGATATTGTGCTTGTGTGATTGATTGTGTGAGTGTGTGTTTCTGTGTGTGTCATTGTGTTTGTTTGTGTGTGTTTGTTTCTGTGTGTGTGTAACCAAATATTGGTGACAAATTTGTACCCAGAAGTAAAACATGACAAATCTGAGCAAAACCTCCTCATTTGTAAAAACACTATAAAACATAGTAAACAGTTTTCTGTTAGGGTGTGGGTTAGGGTTAGGTTATACTGTTTATAACTAGCTGTTTATAAAAACAATCTTGGATCGATAAGTAAACGTGTGTGTATATGTGTGTGTGTGTGTGTGAGGGTAAAGGCAATGAAAGAACAGTAGCCACATGCTGAGGTCTCATTTGTTACAGTGGGAATCTGTTACATTTTCATGTTTGCATTTGTCAGACGCTTCTATCCAGGTAACAGAGTTAATTCAAGCGTTACATCATTCTATATCTTTTTTATATACATTTTATATCCTTTCATAGAATCTGTGTCTGTATGCTAAATCAACATGCAACAGATGGGTTTCCATATGTCCTCCTATAGTTGCGATAAACCTCTAACGGTCTTCAGGAGAACATATTCACAATGGCCTGATAATTCATTTACTGTGAAAGGTCAAGCAGACTGTGAGAAGTCATAAAGAAGGATTTTTCTCTATGTTTGCTGCTGCTGGGTTGCATTAAGTAGAATCAGTTCTCTGCCTTGTTTTTACCCCTCTGCGTGTGGTCATTTGCACCTTTCTGACCTGTTTGCATCAATTCATCTGAGGCTATAATTTTGCCTTCTGTTTCTCTGTTTAGTAAAGGGAAATGTAAAACTACCTAACAGGAAAATACACCAAACCAAACTGTTCAAGTCAACTCACCCTTATTTATATAGCACTCTATATACAATACAGATGGTTTTGTCTTGACCTCTCTGTCTTGTTCTCTCTCTCTGTCTCTCTGTTGATGGGGTACTTCTGACACAGTCAGTGTGGTGAATACACAGTGTGTTGTTGCTGCTTTTATTGCAGAGTTGATGTGACTCTGGGCATGTGCCCTGAAGGTATTGCTGTAACAAACTGACTTGTTTAAACAGCTGTGCAAACTGGCACTGCCCATCTCAGAACATTAGCTCTGGTTGTGTGTGCGTGTAACACGCTGAATATTGCAGATTAATTTTGCTGAGCTGGGAGCACCTGTGGGTCACAGTATTTTAGACTGAGACCTGTTACTTATGATGACAAACTCTCAAGTGCACTGTTAATTCTGCCCTGCAGGAGTCTGGACACAGCCAGAATTAAAGCTGTAATCCATAACTTTCACCTTTTTGTCACAATCAATTTTTGAAACATAAAAATTGCAAGTTACTTTAAGAGTTATATTATTATATTTTATTAATGTGCATGAATCTAAACAACAACTGTAAGAACAAGCTACAAATGCTCATCATCCCTAGCACACAGTATGTAGTAGCCCATTCTTTACCTGTAAAACCGGACCCGACAGCTCAAATTATAAATCATTATTATAAACTTATCATTGCAAATCAAAGGTAAGGAGAGCGAATTAACATTGATCTGTTATGTACTTGCTCAATAACAAATTGTTAATTTGAATCAAACGTTTATGTATGGCACTTAATACAAGCAAATATAAGAAATATACACTTAAAAAATTTGAAAAATGGGCAAAATGCAGCACAAATGAAATATTTTATCACCTGTTGATAAAATCAATCACAGTGTTTGTGTGTGTGTATACAAATATCTCTCTCTCTCTGAGAGACTGTGATGTAGTTACCCTTTAGAAATAACCAGCACAGTTTTTATGTTTTATATTTATGTAAATTTTTTCTGTGTAAAAATGTAGAAATGAAAAAGTTCACTAACTAAAAATGAGGGAACATTATTTGCATGAGTAACACTGACATTTTTAAATATCTATTGCTGCAGGCAGTCAGATTGGTGTAACTGCAAGAAGAAATCACATTGTATCTTGCAGTCATCCACAGCGTCATCCTCATTATTGTGAAAACAATACATAATTAAAGTAATGATGATTAATTAGCATTCTCTCACCACTTACACATCTGCTTAATTGTAGGTTTGGAAAATCCCTCCACATCTTTCAGACTAATTGTTTGTTCTGGTGTTGCTAGCTATGGCTGTTAGTTTACAACTTTGTCTTGTTCTCACCAGCAGCATTGATGGAACTGCAAGAACCTGAACTGAACTGTCTGAATCATTGAAAGATTCTGGACCGTTCATCAGGTGCCACGCTGACAGATCCCCTGTAGAAATTCTAGCTATACCTATAGTTCTCCAAGCAGTACTCCAAGTAGAAGTCTCTGGTTCCTGCAAGAACTCTGTCTTTAGTAATCTCATCGTTACTAAAATGTTTTGAGGCATTGGAAATGTATATTGAAGTTACTTGGCAATGTGACATGTCAGTCACAGCTCAGTCAAACACACCTGAACAATCAAATCAACATCTACAGAATTACTAGGGGTTAGACAGAGTGGACTAGCCCAGATCTGTAACATGTGTAATACAAGAAAGAATACTGGTGATAATACAAGATGATGTTTAAGTCATTTTTTAATTACACTAAAAAAACTGAATTTTAGAAGCCTGCCTGGAGTTGCAAGGAGAAATAGGGCCTAAAGCTAAATGTCTACATTTGACAAGATTACTGCTGAGACAGCATTACTTTACAAGCTTTCCTGTAGCTCAGTGGTTAGAGCATGGCGTTAACAACGCCAAGGTCATGGGTTCGATCCCAGGGATTGCAAATACTCAATGTAT
>JAZGTI010010194.1:0-17943 GCA_036877585.1 Botia kubotai
GCTACCGTTTTGCCGTACCATCGCTTTATGAAATATCACAATACTGCAACGTAAACATTCTGCAAAAATATATTTCTCAGCGTTTATGTAAATATGAATAAATATAAATGATCTCTGACATAAGAATAACAGCATGGTGACTCACCTCTTTCACCGTCTCTGATATGGAGTCGATGGTTTTCTTCAGCACTTCTGAAGTTTTAACCGTTTCTGACTCGATGGTTTTCTGAAACACACCCACAAACGTCTAATGACACCCGTCAGCTGTGATTACATTCACAATGTAACGTGATTAGTGTTTATGTCACACTGCAGCCCATCAGTGGCGGACGGACGTACGAATTTCCTTCTGGCTTGTTGGAGGGCTTCCGACTCTTCCAGCTTTTTGGCCTCTTGGCGAAACTTCTTGATGTTTTCCTTCATCTCCTTGTTCTTGCTCAGTTCCTGCTTGAGGTTGTCCAAAAACTCGCCCAAGAAGCCCTTCCGACCGCCAGCAGACATGAACCTCGCCTGGACGTCACACACAGAACAAAAACCCTGTTAGATCCCAGCAGCCCAAACCTGGTACAGCACTGATGGACATACAAACTTACCTACCAAAACCTGAGTGAGTTACCTACCTTCCTAAACAGCACTTTTGGGCATTAAAACCCTCCCTAGACAGTTTTCTAGGCAATAACTTTTTACGCCAAAACCTAGACAGCATTTTTCCGCACTGTAACCCAGTAAACTGCCTAGTGCTTACCTAGACAACAGTAAGTAAGCTGTCTATCTAGATGACATTTATATACATTGAAAACTACACGGCCTGTTCAAGTAGGCATTCCTGTAGGTTTTGAGAAACAGACTTATTATACATCCACAATAAACGGCAAATACAGACACTTTCAATTCAACACTCACCTGTGAAGTGTGGATGGCGTAGCGACATATCCTGTACACACGTGCTCTGTCATATAAAGACACATACTGACGAGAAGCTGAAAGGACACAACCTCGTCTGACACAGAGCTACACACACACACACACACACACACACACACACACACACACACACACACAGAATGATTACCATATCCATATACAACGGTGTGTACATGACACTTAAAGATACAAAAACAAACATGCTGCTACCGTGGTGCAAGTCAATACAAAGCATGGTATTACCATAGTACTTTTATGACAGTGGTGAAACCATACAGTATAATCAATTCAGTGACCGTTTTGATTATTTTTTTGAAAGCGCATTTTTATTCTACTGTACACACAGATATATAATAATAGCACTTCATTATTTATGTTCAATCAAGCCCATAAAGATGTTTTATCCTGCATGACCGATCAATCTAATCACATTTTTTCAGGAAACACGCAAGGATCTGCTGAAGCAAACACGCGCTCTCGTCGCTTCAACCGCGATTATTATGCTTATAACGCGGATATGAATTGCATTGTTTAATAGTATTTAAAAACCAGTTTACATGATAAACTCACCTGGTAACACTGACACAAGGAGGCCGCCATCTTGGCAGCGCTGCGGATGACCCGTTTGGCTGGTGACCTTGTGACGCACTTCCGGGGGACGGGCGATGACGGCGAACAGCCAATTAACTGTCGCCAAATCGCACCAATACAAAACAGTTAAACATATCTGATTTTTTTAACAGTACAAAACATTTTTAATAAGACAGACAGACAGATAGAAAGACATATTTCTCTTAAAGCTTCCCAAATGTGTCATTGTTTGACTGTTAAAACATCTCACAATAATAGCCGATGACATGTTAAATTAATTGATTTACATTTTATTGTTTTACATTTTCACAGATTGTGCAGAATTGAACTGCCAAACGGAAACAAATAATGTAATCTCACAATACAAACAGGCTTGACATGTAATGTCATAGGCACACAGTGAAAAGATCCAGCCCACTTCGACAAACACCAAATATTAAAAAAACCCTTTGTAAAAATATCCTGAGAATTACAAATATGAAAGAACATATGACAGTGATGGATTTGTCAGGTAACCCGTACCTAAATTGTGACCACTGCATTTAACCCATACCAGTGTGCCCAGGGAGCAACTGGGGGAAGGTCTCTTGCTCAAGGACACCTTAATCATTTTGCCTGCAATGGGAATTGAACCTGTGACCTTTGGGTTACAAGTCTGACTCTCTAACCATTAGGCCACAACTGTCCCAAAACAGCCACGACTGCCCCCCACCCATTTAAAAAAAAGACGCCCCCCAAAATAAGAGGCTGAGAAATTACATGAGAAATACATAATTGAGAACCACAACCATATCAAACAGAGACACCAGCTGACAATAATACCACGAATAAGGTACGAGCAAGTCCGACATTTTCTGTTTTAAAGTAACTTTGCCTGTACTGTTGCTTTAACAATCAGTCATCTTCATCTCCTGAGTTGTGTGGAGCGTGATCGATATTCATTGTTGAGTGATTTCCAATCATGACATTCTGCGCGTTCTCGATGTGAATGTAGGAGGGCTGCTGCTGCCAGGTGTCGTGCTGTGAAGCTGCATGCATTGGTGCCGGGCCTCTTCCCGGAGCAGCATGAACTGCAGATGGCAATGCAGAATGTGCATGGAACATGTTATCCTGTTGCATTCCAGATTCTATTCTCAGGCGAGCTAATCTTTCAGCCTCTCGCCGAAGGTCCATATTTCTGATTTTTTCCTCTTGTAGTCGCTTTCGCTCCTCGGCTGACTTCTTGATGCGCTGCTCTGTCATCCACACGCTCCTCTGATTGGCTACCTTCTCGGGCGCCATCGCTTTTAAAGCGGCACGTTCGAACGTCTTACTGCTTTCGTCAAGAGGGACCGTACCGCGAAGCACCAGCCGACGTTTGTCCTTCGGCAAACTGTTCTCCCGAGGTAGCAGCGGAATAACGGAGTTCTTTTTGTGAAACTTCTCCAGGGAATTGAAGACCGCCGAATCGGTGCTGGTTTCACTGAGGTTTGTGTTGAAGTTTCGCGTGAGCAACAGCAGAGTGAACGCCGAGTTGTTAATGGCGTCTTCCATACAGCACAAGGTGGATCTGCCAGGTTCTGCGAATTCTTCGGAGAAAATTGCTCCGACCCCTGAGATGATACTCTCCAATTTCTCCTTCAGTCTCAGAGCTTCATCGGCATCTTCCGGTTCATGCAGTATCACGAAGGCATAAAACATGTCCTGTACTTCAGTGTTGCTCACAGCCGGAGGGTCAAAGTTCACGTGGGTGCGTGGTGTGTTTGGGTGTTGGCTAAAGTTTGCAGGCTGAGATCCGACTTTGGAGCTGTTTATTGGGTGGGAAGAAAAATCAAAACCGGTCTCTGGATTTGTGCTTTTGGACGTCACAATTTGTGAGCTTCCACTGCGATCTAAACATGGTCTGGGTTTCGGATTGGTTGAGCCATTTACAACTTCGGGTTCTTGTAGTGGATTGGCTGCATCTATATTTGTTGACCTATCAGGACCAAGTAGTGTTCGGACTCGACTGGTTGTAGTTTCACTAATTCGGGGTGTGAGTAGAGACAACGGCTTTGATTCTCCCATATTGGACTCTGTGATGGTCGGAGAGCTAATTTCAAGACTATGTGAGCTACAGGCCGAACTGGACCTCAGAGAGGATGGATGGCTAACGCTTCTCTCTGATACATCCAGGGAGGTCAAGCCTGTTTGGGAAGCAGAGCCCTTGTTGGACGATATGAACTCCTCAACGGCCTCAGGCCCACAGATTTTTCTTGTTTCCTCCAAAACGCCTGTGGATTGCAAGCCGGCGTTCCTGCTCATCACGATAGCTGCGCGGTACGCTTGATTACGGAGCGACTTGTCGCATAATTGTTCCTGCACCAATACAGCAAAAACTCTTGCAACATCCAATTGCGTCTCTAGGTCCGAGATCTTGAAACTGCCAATGTGGCCACTATTCAGTCGTTTTCCGTGCACCTTGATCATTTCGGCCAAGAAGTTTCCAGCCCTGCTGTCACAAATAGTCAATAGCTTGTCGTGTGCGTCTTTGTTCCTCTTCAAAACGATCAAGCACATGGCGTGAATCAACTGTTCTGCTCGCCAGCGCCCCATTTTGTAAGTCAGGCTGAGTAATCGCTCTTCTGCGACCTGGGATAGAAGTTCAAATGCCCGGGCCAGACCAGAATCCATTGCGTGTCCCGGCTGCATAAGCTGTACGCCTTCTTCTGTCATTGTTGCGAGCGAGTACAGGAGATCATACACGACTATGCGTTGCCATGTGACATAGTCAAGACATTTCGCTGAATCTGAAGCGTGTAACTAGCGCGACAGCTCCTTAACCCTGAAAACAAAGTCAAAGTCACACAGTTGCATGTCGATCGTAACAATAACAGAGAAACAATAACAGCCGAAGATCACGACATATTAAAATCGACTATTTCGATTCTCCTCTGCCGACGTCACAATAAAGGTGACACATTTAACCAGACATTATATAACAGCTCTTTATTAATGTAAAGGTTAAAACGCATTTACTGTTAATGTGATTAATTATGCATAAATAAATAGAACATGTTTTATTAGCATTAGGAATAATATAAGGTCCCGTTTAGACTTAGTTTGTCGTTTAAGATCATGGTTTTAAAATGACTAAAATCAGTGACAGTCCAAAATAAATAAACGAAACTTAATACGGGGTAAGTAAATGCTACATAACTCATTTATATTTTTAATAGTCTATAAATAGTATATGCAAAAAGATCAGATGTCTTACCTTTGTAGTAATATAGAAGCAGGAACAAGGAAATGACCTCAAACGCGCTTTCATAGATCAAAGTTAACAAAAATTGAGGACATAATACATTCATCAGGATTCTTTCTGTTGTTTTTGTATCAAAATCATCGTAAATCAAGGCTGTCTTTAAGAACCTATTTTTTCTTCCTAAATGCGGAAGAAACGCTGTTCATTTTGTTGGACCAAGTTTTTGAATAACCAGAAGATGGCAGCACAAAGACAATAAAAGGACTGGATATATATTTCCTTGTATCTATATATAAGCCTATAAATACGAGTTTTATATATAAATCCATCTTAACTGACTAAATATTAAGTCATAAATGCCAAGCAGGTTATATTGGTTTGACACGTTTGATTTTTTCTTATAAATGAATTATATCGTGAAGAGTATATTTTTAGTACGTGCTTAAATATTTACGTTTAATTATTACTCACGTAAATTTAAATCAACAATGCCCGTATATTGTACTTTCATTATATAAAAGGGCCATCGAGTCTCGCGAGATTACAGCGGAGGCAAACATGTGCGATAACGAGAGCAGGGTTTCGCGCGCTGAGCCTAAGCTCCGGCAGTGGGCGTGATTGACGCGTCTGTTAACCAATGCCTGCAAGGATCGGGGCTCCTCTCAGCCTATCAGCAGCGCGCCGTGCCCGCGGCAGGAGGAGAAACACGTTGTTGAACAGTTTTATTGATTCGAGCTCACGAGCGTTTCGCGGCAGAGTTAAACTGTGACAAAAGTGGGACATTTTCACAATATTAGCCTATACGTTCATATAAAAGTCACATCTTTTGTTTTCAAGAGGACGTAAATACAGGTAAAGAGCTTCTTTTAAGTCGCGAAGTAGTTGATTTTTGTAGCGAAGGCACCTTATTTACTGTGTATGTGGTTATGAATTTGCAACGGTGTGCATTTGTCTATGTAATGTGTAATATTGTACATCGTTTGTGTTTTTGCGTAATTCAGTAATCTATTTGACTTCAGCTATTCCTTTTAAATGTTTAAAAGACCAAAGACGTCCAATTGTGGCGTTAATAGTATTTTTCGCTGTTTAATCCGCCTTTATTGCATATATTCTCTTTATTAATAATCTTACATGCTGGAAGAATTCAGCAGTTGTATGCAGAACGGTCCAAAACAAACCCACAAGACACAGGAAAGTGTTTGTGTCGGTATGATTGTGGTAAAGCCGTGTGTTTATCTAAAATAATTTGTTTTTGTAGGTAAAGTGTTAAATGTTAGGTATTGACATCGTAGAATCATAAGATTACATTTACGTTTGACATTTAAGCGTATGTATTTGATATACAGACCACCCACGTTATGATCAACACGCAAGCCGTCGTGTATATTTACATACGTGTATGTATTTTGTAACGGGTTAATTCTAACAGATAAACATTAACTATATTTATGAGATTTAGATCTGATTGATGATTGTTTTATTTTTTTGTTTGGAAGTCGAATAGATCAAAGGTGATTTATTTTCCTTATTGCTGCACCATTGCTGACAGATAGGGGCGCTGGAGAGCATTTCCGCCAATAACAGGCGTTGTGTGCATGGCTGACATGAAAACAAGGACTTTTTACCCCATTATATGTGATTACACCCCTTAGGAATGGAGAACAGTCTCTCCCACCATTTTACATTTCCGTTTTGAAATACCATGGTAACGATGTTTTTATTTTGCGTCTTGGTAATACTATTGTATTACACGAGCACCCTGTAAATACAGTTGTTTTTAAATATGGTAGACGCTCACAACAGTAATATATGCAATATATGCGTTAAAATTTCCCCCGAGGTTATGAAATTGTAAAGCAGTTTATTCCTGTATAATTTATATACTTCCTTACTCATTTCATTCAGTTTCAGTGACTGAACTGTTTATCTGAAATATGATAAATAGCAACAATAAGTAGTTCACTGGTACCATATCAGTACCTGTAATTTTTCCAAGTGTAACATGACTTTAATTTAGAGGTTTTATTGAAACAATAAACGTCATTTCGCACAGCGTGAATGGTAGCGAGGCAAGTTTGTGAACTCCTCCGACAGCCACAGAGAAAGCTCATGGCAACAATGCCAAAAAAGTCTTTCTCTTGACGCTCTTGTCACCCAGAACACCCTTTTCCTGCTGGTTTAAAAGTTCTGGCTCGGGGCCATTGTTTTAGCTGTGCCTATAAAGTAAAAGGAGGAAGGCAGGGGGTGGGGCGAGGACGAGGAAGTCTCAGAAATCGTATCTGTGTGAGTCACTCTCGTCCTAATACCGCACCGTTTCAGGTCGGCCGCCATGTGGATCCAGGTGCGCACTATGGATGGCAAGGAGACCCATCGGGTCGACTCCCTGTCCAAGCTCACCAAGGTGGATGAGCTGCGTGGGAAAATATTGGAGCTCTTCAACGTTGAACCTGAAAGACAACGACTCTTTTACAGGGGAAAACAGGTAATAAAGTCATGCAGAACTGTAATAATACAGGGCAGTTAACAAAAATCTAGTGTTGTTTATAATTTGGCACGCGGGTGTTCCATATGGGCTACCTCAGTATCCATTCTAAAAATACCTTCGGCAACAAATAAAATTGAAATTAAATGCATTAACCCACGTACCTGGTCTTATTGTGGATGATCTATCAAGTAGATGGGAACAATTTTGTGACTATTGTGTGTTTTTTGGCAAGACTGGATTTTGACCAATCGGCATCCAGGGCCAGAACTGTTCTGTAATGTTATCAGACTGTAAAACAAACTGTGTTTTGTGCGCATGGCTAAATTGTTTATGCCTGTTGCAGATGGAAGACGGTCACACACTCTTCGACTATAACGTGGGTTTAAACGACATTGTGCAACTTTTGGTGCGACAGACCGCCCCACCTGCAGTGCTACAGAAGGACAAAGAGGCGGAGCTGTCCGATTCTGATTCGGGCTGTGGATCGGCCCCGAGCGAGTCCGATAAGGGCTCCACGCACGGCGAGAGCGAGGGGCAAAACGCCGGAACCTCCGGTCAAACTGACGCACCGGACCTCATCTACCCAGGCTTTGGGTTTTACAAGGTAAGCTTGGCTTTAGGAAATAAGCACCTGTGATGAACGATCGGGGTGTAATTCTAATTGTTCGTTCAGATAAACGAGTTCGTGGACGCGCGTGACCTGAACATGGGAGCTTGGTTTGAGGCGCAGATCGTAAACGTGACCAAGACGGCAAAACTTTCAGAGGAAGATGAAGAGGAGGTCATTTACCACGTCAAATACGAAGAGTGAGTCTGACTTTACACATTTTAGACTGCCGAAAATATCTGCAAAGTATTTCAAAGATTATTTCAAAGAATATTCTGTGGGAAATTAAAGGTGGGGTTTACATTTTGTATTAAGTCTACTTCTAAGAATTAATTCCTTTATATTTATATGCATTGCATGCGTCGCAGTGCATGCAGAACACCTGGATTCATCTGAACGCCTCCTGCAGCTGTTGAAACTCCATTCATCTTTGTGTTAAACTGTCAGTTCATCAAAGGCTCACTGTTAAACGCGTCTCACCGCAGCTGAATGTTAATTGCCCCTCCTCTGCCTGTCTGTGGTCTATGCAGTTACCCGGAAAACGGGGTGGTGCAGCTGCGGGGTAAAGACATTCGTCCGCGGGCGCGCACCGTCTACCAGTGGCACCAGCTGGAGGAGGGCATGATCGTGATGGTGAACTACAACCCAGACGAGCCCAAGGAGCGCGGCTACTGGTACGACGCCCAGATTCAGAGGAAGAGAGAGACCCGCACCCAACGAGAAGTTTTCGGCAAGATTCTGCTGGGGTACGATGACGTTTTCAGCTCTGTTATATTCAACGCGGAAATAAAAAAAATGAACATTTAATTAACAGTGAAGTGGCGTTCAAAAATGGTTGTGATCCACAAGCAGAATAAGTGCATTCCAACAAACAAACTGTAAAACTGCAGCAAAACATCTTAGCAGTCATCATATCTTTGTTTTCATTCCATTAAATATAATCTTTGCCAAGGTCCAGTTTTGCTATGAATTTTGTGCTGATTTTGTCTGTTGTGTGCCTGATAAACTGTCTCTTTCTTTAAAGAGATGCTGGCGATTCTCTTAACGACTGTCGAATAATGTTCGTCAATGAGATCTACAAGATCGAAGAACCAGGAAGTTCAGAGGGCCTGGGAGCCTGTTCTGATAGCCCTCTCAAGAGTGAGTCTGCTTTATAAGAACCAATCCTGCTGTGTTACACAATGCAAAATACCGAGAGGGTTTTAAAACATAATTGTTCCAAGGACTTAATTCCTCTGTGTGGTGTGTGAGCTGAAGATGGCGCGTAACGTGTCCAAGTAACCTGCAATGTTATGTTTCAAACAGAAATGGCGATAGAGAGGCGAACGTTATGGATTGCAGCCATATATGATAAACTACGAACCGTACACAATGTGCCTCAAATGCTAAGCTCTCGTTTCCCTCCGTCTCTCATCAGGGTCGAACGGGCCTGAGTGTAAGGTCTGCAAAGACGACCCAAAGAAAAACTGTCGCATGTGTAACTGTCACATCTGCGGCGTGAAGCAGGATCCTGACAAACAGCTGCTATGTGACGAGTGTGACATGGCGTTTCACACCTACTGCCTGAACCCGCCGCTGACCACCATCCCTGCTGATGAGGACTGGTAAGCTAGTTCATCACTTCATAGACACAAACAGACACTTCTGGTTCTGTAGGATTAGTGTGAAGGGTACGACTGGCGGTAGTTCGTAAGTCGAGCTTTGTGGCTTTTACGTAGGATAGTACAATATATCGCAATATACGTGTCGCGCTGATTTGCGTTAACGCAACGATTGTAATACTTTAAAATGCACTTCTAGTTTAGCAAGTCCGTTCTCTAAACTTGCCTCGTCGAGTCCCGTGCGTGTATGTCACGTAGGCTCATTTTCCCGCCTTTTTCTGCAGGTACTGTCCAGAATGTCGCACCGACGCCAGCGAGGTGGTTCTGGCCGGGGAGAAGCTGAAGAAGAGCAAAAAGAAATCAAAGATGGCGTCTGCGAGCTCGTCCAGTCAGAGGGACTGGGGGAAGGTGCGTTTCCATTCAGTCGAACCAGCCGAGCGTGAACGAGTTCTCGGATGACAGAGTCGTTCCTCACGTGTGTGTTAAAGGTCTTCTCGCTGTGTTTCTAGGGTATGGCGTGCGTGGGCCGCACCAAACAGTGCACCATCGTACCATCCAACCATTACGGCCCCGTCCCTGGAGTGCCTGTGGGGACCCTGTGGAAGTTCAGAGTGCAGGTGAGCAACCGTCTTAAATGTTTAATTAAATAAAATTTAATTAATCTTCGAAGTTTTACCTTAATGTGTACCTTAATGTTTTATAGGAACGACTATAAACGATTGTAAATTCAGCCTGTTTTATGTGCGAGTCCGTTAAAGTGGTTTTGATGAGGGTGTTTGTATTTAACGTGTGATTGACAGGTGAGTGAATCGGGAGTTCACAGACCGCATGTCGCGGGAATTCACGGCCGAAGTAACGACGGCGCTTATTCCCTGGTTCTCGCGGGTGGCTACGAAGACGACGTGGTGAGTTAGCCGATACGCGCGATCGAAACTTTAGTCCAAGTGCCAAAACGTTCTGTTGTATTCATCTGTGTGCGTTTCCTTCAAGGATGATGGAAACCAGTTCACCTACACGGGCTCCGGGGGTCGTGACCTCTCTGGAAACAAGAGGACAGCTGAGCAGTCATGTGACCAGAAGCTCACCAACATGAACCGGTCAGAAGCTCATGTGTCATCTGCTGCATGTTCAAAACAGATCAGTCAAACTGGAAAACTACAGCTTTTAATGTTGATACGTAGTTTTCCAATCTTGCAAGTCAACCAGATGAGTTTTTCTTTTATTTGTATGCCTGTCGCAGTGGTTTACAATAACTGAGTGATTCTAATACTTCACAAAGTTAAGTGTCGTCAAAGTTTTAGGTGAATGCAGATAGCAGAGACAGGCGTGTGAATGTTGCAATATGTATGTGCGAGTATGCACACTTTGTTTACTAAATGAACTACGGTAGTTTGTTAAACCTGTAAAGGTTTGTGCGTCATGCAAGGCTCTGATGGAGGAATTGTATTTAAAGGGCGCTTGCATTAAACTGCAACGCTGCCGTGAACGACAAAGAAGGGGCGGAGGCCAAGGACTGGAAGGCGGGGAAACCCGTGAGGGTGGTGCGCAGCTCCAAAGGTCGCAAACACAGCAAGTACTGCCCCGAGGACGGCAACCGCTACGACGGTATTTACAAGGTAAAGAACACGCGTAGCAGGAAAGAGGAAAACTGCGGCTTTAACGGACCTGCGCTTGAATTGTGAGTGGGAAGTAATTTCACGCTGTTTGTCAGGTGGTTAAGTACTGGCCAGAGAAGGGCAAGTCGGGTTTCCTCGTGTGGCGATACCTGCTGAAACGAGACGACGACGAACCGGCACCTTGGACCCGCGATGGCAAAGAACGTATTAAGAAACTGGGGCTCACCATGCAGGTGACGTCTTAAATTGATATTGATATTTCCACTCATAATAGAAAGCTGGAGTGTATTGGTGAAGTTAACCTCGTTCTGTTGCTTCTTAGTACCCTGAAGGTTATCTGGAGGCTGTGGCTGCCAAAGAAAAAGAGAAGGAGAATAAAAATGAAGAGGACGTTGAGGAGACGCCCACAAAGGGCAAGAGGAAGAGGAAGTCTCAGACCGGTGAGTGGAACATCACGTTGGCCGTACGTTATGGAAACGTTTTTATACCCGATTGATTGTGTGCATCGGTTTGTGTGACGTCTTCGTTGATCTGCAGTTGACGAGAAGAGTTCCCCGGCCAAGAACTCGCCCAAGAAGATGAAGGTGGAGGCGTACAAGCTGAGCAAAGAGCAGAAGACTTTGATCAAAGACGATGAGCTCAACAAGAAACTGTGGGGTGAAGCGAAGGAGTCTCTGAAGCTCGGACCGGTGCGTACACGCCAAACATCTCCACTTAACTTCTTTACGTCTGCGCTGGATGGAGTTGAGAACTTTTCTGAAACCATTCGTTAACGTTTCCTGAATGTTTGTGTTTTGTTGTAGCGCTTCCTGAATAAAGTGGAGGAGATTTTTCTGTGCATCTGCTGCCAAGAAGTCGTTTATCAGCCCATCACCACAGAATGCCAACACAACGTCTGCAGGGTGAGAGCCGAACACGCCTGCTTCAAACGCACAACAAAAAGAACTTTTGTGCTAGACGCCTTCAACACTGATTGGTTGTGATGCCACGTTACTATGGCAACAGCATCAACAGATTCTAAACATTCTGTTGCAAGAATTCTGCTGGTTTTAACTCTGGAATGTGTCAGAATATAAGCAAGCATATGTAATGACGCTATATAATGAAAGCGCATGCTTTGTTCTTCCAGGAATGCCTTCAGCGGTCTTTCAAAGCCGAAGTGTACACCTGTCCGGCCTGCCGTCACGACCTCGGCAAAAACTACCAAATGACAGTGAACAAACCCCTTCAAGCCATCCTCTTCCAACTCTTCCCCGGATACAGCAGCGGCCGGTGATGTCCGTCAGCCGCGCGTCGCCACAGAATTCCACTCAAAAACTCGGATTTCCATTTTAATATATTTAACAAACGTCAAGACGTATCAGGTTGTAGGATCAAATGAAAAGTCTCCTCAATTGAAAACGACTTTCTGATTTGGCCCCGTTTCGTGAACTGCGTCCATCTAGCGCGCATGTTTCTGTCCATTGTAGCTGTGCTCCCAAAATGCATCAGAAGGCATTGTATAGCGTTCTGGTCGCATTTTAGCTATAGATGCTTCCAATATATTAAGTATATAATTGTCTTTTTGTACCAGCACAATTACTGTAGCTGTGCACAATGCTGACGTTTGCAACGCTAACTTTGCAATGTATCGTTGCCGGCAGTGATTTGTCATGTAAACGGTGGTTCGTACGAATGCGCTGCGTCTCGGATCCCGTTAAACGAAACACCGTTTTGTAAACGTCAAGATTTTAAAGTGGAAACCCTTTACTGCGCACAGTAACGTTTATTTACGTTTGGCTTCATAGTATCTAAAACTGGCCGTTACAATTACAACTAGAGTAGTAATCCTCCATTTTGTTCCAGCAGTAATTCATTGCTAAATGTCTGCACAAAAACGCTATAGCACCAGAATCCCATTAAATCTGTCGTGTCATATAAGATCCAGGAGTTTAGGGTGGCATAGCTTTCTGTCATACCGAAACGCTTGCTTACATTTGGCCTTATAAAGCGGTCTTGTATTGCCTTTATCGGCAACTAACCCAATTTAATCTAAAATGGATTTATTTTAACCCAATAGTGATTTACATAAACCCTCTCCTTGTTGAACTTACCCTTGTTTATCTTTCTCCGTTTATAAGCGACTAAATTTTAATGTTCTGAAATGAATAGCTATATTATCCCTCTCTTGTTTTCGTGTATTTGCTTTGCTGTTTAACTGCTGTACGTGCTTTAACAAAAATTATCATTTTTTTCCTTCATTTTGCCGTTATGCAAACAGTGGTCATGGTTCTGAAACTCTGAAGCTTGGAGTACTGTTCCAGGATCTGTAGTTCAGGTTCTGTTTTTGGCTTCAGGGTCGGCGTGTTCACACTGGATCAGGTTTAACACGCGTCTGATCCGTTTTGTCTTAAGCCGTTTTATTCGCACAAACCCGTCAATTGTATTTTCATTCAGGAAGTATTTAAATATATCGTCTTCTCGCCCAATGACGTTCTTTGCTATAAGAGTCATTTTAGTATTTGCTAAATAAATGCAGATCGTTTTGGTTTCCTTTTAGTTATACCTCAGCTATTTCTAATATTTGCGTAGACTGGAGCTGTATATTCTGAAATTGAAATTGTATATTTTTAGCACTTGTATGTAGCCATTTTATGTAGTGGTTGGTGCATAGTTATTTTTTTGCACCGGGATGAGTGCTATATTTTTCAATAAACCGCATTGAACTTTTATACAAAATAAAACTTGTGGTTTTTTTATTGTGGGTGTTGTGCACTTGTGTATTTTGCATTACCGTTTAGATAACAGCAATTAAAACACGAGTGCCATCAGATAACGCGTAAAGCCCTTATACAGTAACTTGTGTCTTGTCTGCAACAAACAAAAATACGAAAAATAATTAAAAACATTAAATACACGCAAAATCGTTAAGATCCTGTAGTACATACAATGTATAAGACAGCAAATAAAAACAAAGAACCACAAAAAGAAAAACAAAGAACAAAATAATAAAAAAAATAACAGCAATACGAGTGTGTCGAAATGTCACGCCGGAAGACACGCTGTTATTGCGTGCAGTACGTGTATTCCGTGATAGTAGCACAATAGCGCAACACGACAGGGCCATCGAGCTGTCAGTCAAGCACGCGAGCCAATCAGAGAAATCGGTGTACGACGACGCAACCAATCACACTCCTCGTCACGCTGCAGTGGGCGGAGCCGCGGCCCAACGCTGTTGTAGATACTATCGAGCCTTTGGATTCCAGAAAACGCAGAGAATCGAGCGTAAAACTGCCAAAAAACGATTAAAAACGACACGGAGCGGCAGGTAAAGCGACGAGCTCGCTGATATCGTGGTTTCGGTTCGGCTCCGGGTTGATCGCTTGAGTTTTTATTGTTTTATTTTATTATTGGCGTTGTTGTGGGGCAGCTGTGCTTGTCAAAGCTGGAGCACAAATGATCGACATAAAATGAAATCGAAGCTGTTGCGTCCGAATACAGGCGTGTGTTAATTGTGCTGGACGGTGCATGTTATGCGGCATGCATTGCTGTGTTGGTTTAGCGTGTGTTTTTGAATGCATTATGCACTAGTAGCCTCGATGCATGCAGCTGTGGGAGCACACACACAAACACAAAAGGCCATTTAAACCCTATCTCGTGTTGTTTGAACTTGGGTCCAGACTTTCGGTATTTATGTACATGCAAGTTTAAGTTACGTGTTTAATGCACGCGTGGTATTTATGGTATCGACAATCACGTGACTATAAATATGCAATCAAATGTTATATTTGAATCGAAAACTCAATGAAGCGAGAAACGCGCAAGCAAGTGTTGAAGTTGAGCTGGGGAGTCTTGCATGCAATTATAATTTATTCAACGCATGCAGATATCATTTTAATGCATGCAATTATCATTTTGTATGGACGCATCCATGCATGGTCTTTTAAAAAGTCATCAATAGCGAATTTATAAATAGACATACATTTAAAAATGTGAAAATCTTTGTAATTTATAGAAAAGGACTTGGTTTGAATTTGAACATTGAAAACGTTGCACTTGTTTATTTAATGCATGCACAATCTGTGTTGCAACACGCAGGCTGTGGTAATGTTATTAGTCTTTACTGAAATCTGATATGTTGAGTCAAAGTTTTAGCTGCCTGGCTTTCTAGAAGATCATGAAATCGTGTTTTTATGCATGCTTGCTTGGTTCCATATTGAAATACCAACAGCACTAAACATTTGCATTCTTATTTACCTTCCTCAGCTTATTATATTTACTATTATTTGCATGAAAATATGTAAATGAATGAATATCAATAAAGTGTTGGTGGAGCATTGTATTAGCAACAAAGGTTGTGGGTTCGATGCCCAGGGGTCACACATACTGATAAAATATATAACTTAAATGCATTGTTTTGCTTAAAACATCTGCCAAATGATAAATGTAAATATTTGCTTGCTAGCCTTAAAGATTGTGTATTCTAACATTGTGTAAACAAACAAGGCTGTTTGTTTTAAAAGTGCAACATGTCTCAAGAATTATTTAAGATCAGTGAAATATTGCTTGATATGGTCATGGTCACACAGACACACACACACGTAATAGAAATCACACACAGATGGATACAAACACAAAACAAACACATGTTGTTGATAGCGTTGTGATTTTGATTCTTGTTTTTGATTTGTGGCGTTTTCGTTTATAGCATTAGCTGACCTGCAGCTATGGATCCGTCTTCACCACCAGACCCGAACCAGGGCCCGACCGCAGAGCCTGACTCCTTTCCAGACACGCCTCCACCGGCAGAGGCACGCGTCGAACCTTCGCATTCAAATCCACAGTCATGTGATGAACTGGTTTCAGGTCCGACCCAAGAATCATCAGCAGAAACGACACTAGAGCCGAGCCCAGCGGCTCCTCCCGCCACAAACTCCTGCAAGATCATGACCTTCAGGCCCACCATGGAGGAGTTCAAGGACTTTGGGAAATACATCGCATATATTGAGGCGCAGGGAGCCCATCGCGTTGGCCTGGCAAAGGTATGAGCTAAACGTTTGTTGTTGTCTGTTACCTACATTTCTGTTATCTACATTTTAATTATCAATAACATCGGCTTATAATTGTAACATTCACAGGAAGCTGTGCGTTACAGTGATTTTACATTGTGACCGTTTCGTAGCCGCACGTAAAGCTAAATAGCCAAATATATGTCGTGCATATTATAGATAACAGAAATGTTAGGTTATAGATAAAAGACGTTAGATAATCATGACCGTGTTTATTAATGTTTTGCGTACATCCAGGTCATTCCGCCGAAAGAGTGGAAACCCAGACGCTGTTACGACACCATTGAGGATATGGTAATCCCCGCCCCCATCATGCAGGTGGTGACCGGGCAATCAGGACTCTTCACGCAGTACAACATTCAGAAGAAGTCCATGACGGTCGGAGAATACCGCAAACTGGCCAACAGTAAAAAGTGTGTTCGAAGTATCGGAAGTCGTTTTCCCGGCTTCCGTAATGTCTGTAAATATTAAGGTTATACGAGACCGTAATACACAACGTTTTATTGCCGTTTACTTTATTAAAGTACAGTTACATAAATGTCAGATAAGAAGGTTGAGACCTTCTCTTTCAGCATAGCCGGTTTCTGTGGTGATTTATGATTTATGTTATGCTGTTTTGTATTGTTTTGACCGATAACAGATACTGCACCCCTCAACACAAAGACTTCGATGACCTGGAAAGGAAGTACTGGAAGAATTTGACGTTCGTGTCGCCCATTTACGGCGCTGACATCAGCGGCTCTCTTTACGACCCGGTTGGTCGCAGAACGACACGCTTGTGTCTTTACACTCGTACATGTTTTTTGTTTTACTCCAGATTTTGTTAACGAACAGGAAGTTACTGTTGCGTAATGTGCAGTACCACAAACACTAAATGTAAACCGTAAAAGAGTTTTTAATGAAGACTCATCGTCACTTTTCAAACCACTGCATTTGAAATGAAGAACGTTTGTTTTGTGCAAGCGTTTAACTTTTGTTTTACGTCTAGTGCATTTAATAGTTTCTGTTTGCATTTATTAGTTTTTGTTTACCTAAATGCTTTTGTTTGTAATTTAAATGTCTTTGTTGTTTAAAAGTTGTTGTTTGCATTTAAATAGTTTTTGTTTACTTTAATGCTTTTGTTGGTTACTCAAATGCTTTTGTTTGTCATTTAATAGTCTTTGTTTGTCGTTTAAAATGTTTTGTTTGCATTTAACCGTTTTTGTTTGTTTTGTGGTTTGAAGGACATCACGGAGTGGAACATCGGTCATCTGAACACTCTTTTGGACATGGTGGAGCAGGAGTGTGGGATCGTCATCGAGGGCGTAAACACGCCCTACTTGTATTTCGGCATGTGGAAAACCACGTTCGCCTGGCACACCGAGGACATGGATCTCTACAGCGTCAACTACCTGCATTTCGGACAGCCGAAATCCTGGTGAGTGTTTAATATAACCTAATAACAAACCAATGCACGTCACTGCAAGATAATGCAAGCATTAATTCTCTTAATGCTGTCGGTTTGTTGGTCATTGACGTAATGGAGGTTAATGTGTTTGTACTGTATCTTAATGAGGTGTGATGGTTCTGTGATGTCACGCTGTCTGGCCCCGCCCACAGTGAAGTCTTATAGGTCTAAATTCTCACTTCCTGTAGCTGTAAAAAAAAAAATATATATATTAACTATTAAACATGAAGCTAATTATATATGTCTATTTGATCATCTATATTTCTATATGTTTATTAGAATTTTTTTTTAAAGACATTGTTTGTTATTTTTCCCTGTGCTTGTGTTGCTATACGGTTGCCAGGATGTTCCGATTGGTTGCTTAGTGATCCAAGTTAAAAAAAACTCCACCCCCCAACTCT
>JAZGTI010010195.1:0-11512 GCA_036877585.1 Botia kubotai
AGAGAGAAATGAAAGGTTTGGTTTCACATTATATGATGATGTGTAGCCAAGTCTCTTTATGGTCTCAGGCTAACGTCCTAATGGGAACAAGCTTATAGTGAATGGAGCCCACAGAGGATAAGCTACTAAATCTCGCAATAAAAGCAATGTGATTTACAGTAAATTCCAGAAGGCTGACAGCGCCGGAGCTGAGGGCATAAACACGCTCCTTTCAACAGAGCTCCTTCTCTGCTGAGAACTACAATTGCGCGGCCAGGCGTTCTGGCTCACCAGCAATGACTTTGATAAATAACCAGGAAGTCCCGCTGTTGGCTTAAAACTAGGAGTTGTTCAGTTGCAATTCTGCATTTGTCCTTCTTTAATGGGTATGGAAGTGGCTTTAGCCGTAATCTGGCATTGATTGATTAGGTCTCACTATGCCCCCCCCCTTCTGCGCTCGGTTCCGTAGGATAGGCGCTCGGCCGCAGCTGGGCTCTTTTCGAGCGATGGCTGTATTAGGGCGCTACACGCCTTATTTACCTGCAACACAAACACAGTTAATTCCACTCGGGTGAACGGACGGAGGGGTGGACTTCAGGAAAACAACAAACTAGAAGTGACATGTTTTTGTTGGCGCTGGAGATATCTACTGAAGAGGAAAACAAGCATGGATTCATAAAGCTGTAACCTGCAGCTGTTAAGGCCGCAGTTTATGATCGATGCGATAAGTATAATGCGATAACAAAAAAATTCTAGAAATGTTTAAAACATCCATTTTTAAATAATGTATTAACGTTATTGCTTGGTTGGAAACATTTACAAACATTTTTAATTCTGTAACTTTTTAAAATATTACACTAACCACTTAAGAATAATGTTTTTGATATGTATGATGTTTAACCTTAAAAAAAACTTTCCACTAATGAAACTAACAAGAACATTTCTGATAACTTAAAGAGAACTTTAAGAGAATGTTAGCCAACATTCTGTAAACGTTAGCCCCCTAGCTGGGTAAGGGTAATGCATGGTTTAGCTCAATGGATGAATTTCATGAGCAAAATTAGTACCAAAAATAGGCTTTATTTTCTGTAGGCAAAATGATAAAATACCAATAGCAATAGCATACTAAATCTCAATAAATAAGTACATTTTTGAATAGGGCTGCAAAATTCCAGGAATTTACAGAAAAACTTGAGAATTCTGGCACGCAGATGAAGACGAGTCATGAGTTTGGGAACCTAATATACTTATGTTTGTCTATGGTATAGTATAGTATTATTGTAAAAATTACCCCAAATTTCCAACTGATTCCTTGTAATTCCTGTAAATTTACATAACATTCCAACTTGGAATATTTGCAACCCTGTTTATAAACAATCAGATTCTTCTGCTAAACAACTTCTGATAGCAGCTTTAACAGAAAATGTGCATTCACAGGTGTGTGTTTTTTGGCAGCAGTTTTGACTGAATTAATCCAATCCGAATTAAAAATCTATTTGTTTTACAAGTAACCTCAACATTTCAGTAAACTTCACATTTAGCTGGGATTAACACCACACGCGTGTGTTAGAAATGTAGACAAAGCATTCTGTGTGGTCATTTATGGAGCATTTCTATCTGATATATATGCATATATTGAACAGAAACAACGCAAAGAATTGACCACAAACAAACAGGGCTTGTGGACGATGTTCACGGTAATGAAAAACAATGTTTGTTTTGAATGAGGCACGGGAGGTTGAAAATGTAATTTCGACAGAAGGCCGGATATTGATTGTGTTTTACCAGCAGCCGATCCATTTTAATTAAATATTAAATAAGAATGCAGGGTACGAGAGCAACAAGTTGTTTGTAGTTGCTCATCGAGTATCTTCTAAGAAATCACAACGCGCGCGGACGGCCCTATTCTTTAATCAAGTATTTAAATCAGGGTTGGCTTGAAACGCAATTCATTTCACATTCAAAGAATACTTTAGTTATTTTTACCAGGAGGTCTTCGTGTATGAATTTTAATGGAGACACTTAAATGGTAATTATTCTACTCAGACTCAAACGTAGGTAACAAATGGAATTCAATCAGTGGCTGTGCATAATGACCATCATTAGGAGACAGAAAATAATAATGACATCCTCTCGGCATTAGAGACACGCGCTCGGCGAACTAAACCCGTAGCCATTATTGATCGCCATGGAGATAAGCAATTGTCACTTTCTCACAGCATTGTGCGTGAATGTTAAATACAGCGGAACGACGCACAGACCCCTCGCGCTCCTTTTGTCTGTGTTTTTTACGTCCGTTTTACAAAGCGACACGATGTGTTTCGCGTCAAATCTGTCCACGTCCAAAGTAAAGCGTTGAACTTTTTTTATATTATTGAATTGGTTGGACAATTATGTCACTTTTGGTTATTGCACAATGGTTGCGTGACCCTCTCCACGCTGGTTTTGTGCTAGCTTGAATGGCGTGTTGACATCGCTTTAAAGAGGATATAAAATATGCAAATGACACCATGGAAGGCCGCTGAGTCGAGCTACACCTACGATAGCACGGGTGCCAAATTAGCTTATTGTTTATGAGCGGAGCGTACCTGCTGTATGCGTTCAACAGCTATGACTGGTAAAGTCAACATTTTACGAGAGAAATGTCTGTGAAAAATCGCTCTCCAGGTAACAGCGGTTAAAATGAGATCATGTGTAACCTAGAGGGACCAGCATCACACACCAGACTTGTATTGTTCAAGTGTGTTTTGGGGTGTGGTCATCTCATGTATATAGAAGTCTATGCACTTACAGGCAAAACTTGGAACACACCTAGTCATTCCTTATCATTATTTTTATAACAATGTAAAATAGCAGCAAACTGTTATGAGAATTATGAGAATTGTGTAGCGTAAAAACTCTCTAAATGTATGTTATATTTTAGCATAGTCAATTAGCCTGCCTTTGTCTAGATTACAGCTCTGTACTCTGCTCATTCTCTCAATAACTTTTCAAGGTGCATCATGGGATTGTTTTAGACAGTACTGAGATATATATATGACATATATATATATGACACTTAATAAATGCACATATATGACACTTAAAGGTAGGTTGACAATTTTAGAGAGGATAGCAATAGCAAGCTAGCATTGAAAGCATAAGATCCCGTCCTCTCTTCAGAGCGATCACCATTGCCACGCCTCCTCCAAAACACATAAACACGCTGATGGCAGAAGATGAAGATGTGAAGGAAGGTAAATGTATAGTTTGACCGGCAAGTATGATATCCTAGCATTGCATTCGGACCGATTTTATGGTCCTGTGCCTTCAACAGTAGATATAACTAACTAACTAAACTGACATCTAAACTTAGTGATTGCTGTCAGGAGGTGAAGAGACTCAACCAGCATAACAAAAAATGTTTCTGGAACAAATTGTCTATGCTGCCATTAATGGCTTTTTTTCCTTCATCGTCCTGACACTCCACAGGATACATTTAATTTGTTAATTAAATTAATTAATTTTAGCTTTATAAAGGATTAAATAAATAGACACAATTTATATTTGTCTACACAACTAATTAGAACGAATTGACTAAGAACAAAGAAATTAATTGAAACTAATTGCAAACGTTTAGGCATAATCCGTTAGTTAAAAAGGATTTCGGATAATTAGACACATAAATCTGGTCAAGTGTGTCTGAAGATTTGGTTACAGAATGAAGAGGGTTAAGTTAGCAGATAAGGGTAGCGTGTGAGGGATGATGAAACTGGTTACTGGTAAAGATTGAGGGGTGTAAAGTTATTGTAATTGCGTGTCAGACTGATGCTGTGGAAGGTGAAGGACGATGGTGTTCAGTCTGGCTCTGAGCCAATGGGCAGCAAGCTACGCGCGCTCGCGCTCTCTGACTGTCCTATACATCCTGTTTTTCTCTCCCTCTCTCTGCATCTCTCTCTCCTTCCGTTACACATGCACATATTCACAGGTCATTTTCCCTTACACACCTAAATGCACCTCTCTCTCTCTTTCTCTCGCTCTCTCGATCCGCTGCAGACCGTCGGCGGCACGCGGCGTTCTGCGCAGCGGCGCTCAGGTCCGAGCCCACCCCAGGTGAGACAAGCTTCGCTGCTTTGATGGATTTGCCATTTCAGCCCTGTTCTGTTCGACAGCGGGAACCCAGGCCTTCACCCTCTCTCTCTTTCTCTCGCCCGCTCATCTCTTAATCTGAGAGAAAATATATATCCTATATCTCACAGATACACATCCCCCTGAGCTGGCTGAAACAGCACTCATCTGGAATACAGACCAACATACTATTATTTATTTAATGCACTGACAGAGAGAAGAGGGGAAAAACAAATGGCGGAGTGCAGACGTGAGGTGCAGGTAGCGCAAGATTTCGAGCTAATTAGTCAGAACCGTGTAAAACCTGCAGGCTTCTTTTGTGCTGATTTGTGTCAACGGTTTTTCTTCGCAATAAAGTGAACCAGAAGACAACGGCACATGCATTAGTAAAGAAAACAGGGTCAATTTTGATCTTAAACAAAGCTGAGGGTAAGACACACGCCTACAAAAAAAACATTTAATAACCAAACGTGGAAAAGAGGGGCATTAACATGTAAAGATATGTATATCTGGAAATTTGTGTTCATTTCTGAGGGCAGGATATGGGAGCTAAACAAATGATCAAATAGACTGACCCAGCTAACAGGAAACGGTCTCAGAACGTTGGCTAACGTTTTCTTAAAGTTCTCTCAAAGTTATCAAAAACATTCTTGCAGTAACATAGGTAGAACGTTTTGTTAATGTTAAATATCATATATCGAAAACGTTATTCTTCAGTAGTTGGTGAAATGTTTTAAAAAAACGATAAAATGTAAAAAATATTTGTAACTTTTTAGAATGTTAGAATAACGTTTGTATAACCAGGCAATATTATTAATACAGCTGGGCATTTTGAACGTTCCTGGAACTTTCAAAGTAACTTTCTTAGTACTTTTGTTACTTAATGGAAATGTTAGGGAAACGCTTCTACAACCCAAAATTGTTAGTAGGGATGTTGTAGTCTCTCAAATACTGTACGTCACCTGGTGAACATATTTTTGTCTCACTGAAGGGTTTAATCGGTTGAAGTAGCGTAGAAAAACGTATTGTGTATTCTCACTCAGCACGAGCCTTATAAATGCGTTGCTTTGGTACATTCACGTATATAATGATCAGCGAGGCCTATTATATTTAAAAGCCTCATTGAGATTTCCTGAAGAAGGTCACAACTGTTAGCCATAAAATGTCATTTCCAGCAACAATGGTCAGTGTTGAGGGAGACATGGTCAAAGCACATGGTTTTAAAATACCCACTAAAACATCATTTTTTCCTTCCTCTTTCTGCATTCGACGTTGAAGTGGAACTCCTGAAAAACCCACCCATGCCAAGGTCATTCAATTAACGCCTCATCCTATTCACCACAGAGAGTGATTGAGAGAGAGTTACAATCATTACCTGGCATGCTAAAGTGCTGTGTCTATAGTTCCGGCCTAACATTCTTCACACAGCTGGAATATTCCGGAATAAACAGACCTTATATGTTGTGAAAGGGACTAACAATCCGTATGGTGAATAGCACCCAATTCCTAAACAAGAGACACTAAATACACAGAAAGTGTAACTCAAATTGCAGTTTGTTAATTAGATTTGAGTCACTCACATCATTAAATTCACTTTTAAAAGTCTTTGACTAATAAAACAACTTTTACAATTAAACTACGAGAAAATGCAGTATTTTTCGGCTTCTGTCTTTGAATGACAGGTTTGCTTTTTGTTCAGAATGATTAAATCGCAACAATACGAACATAGTAACCTTGTGTTCTGAAACACTCTCACTGAGGGCTTGTAAACACCTTTCCTCGCTGTTACAAAAGTTCACTATACTTCACTATTAAAATCTGTATCAAGCCTTTCTTTTCAGGGCCAATACAAAACAAAGCATACGATACCTTTTCTGCGAATCTTTATTTTATACATGTTTTTAAACTACAGCCATATTTATTTGGCATAATATTAGTCAGGCCACCAAAATTCAGTGTCGGTTTGAAATCAAAATGGAACCTATTTATTTTCTTAATGCGGCAACTTTTGGCTGTCATAAATTCCTCCTACATTTCGACCCCTCCCGTCCTAACACCTGGCTTTATTCTGGAACGCATTGTTCATTTCTCTCGATGAATCCCGCCTTACATTGTCTCATTGAATTTCCTGTTTCGTTCAGAAATGTGTCACATTACAAAAGTTAAAAGGGCTGTGAACTGTCTTGTACAGTGACACAAATGGCTCATGTCTGTAAATATCACTAAGCTAATCCGTCACTCGGTTTCTGTGTCTAATTAAATAACTTTATTCCCAGCATGAGGATCAGTCACTGGTCTTTCAATTAGGCCCATTAGCATACGCCAATAGAGACATTATCTGCTAGCTGAAAAATGTCAAAATTTGACTTTACCTGGTTCCGTCCAAACGGGCGATTTTAACACTCCAACCAAATACACTTTTAAAGGGAAAGACAGGCCATTAATCTTACTACTATTTATCATATTGCTGCTCCTGCCATTTTATAAAAGCAATAACCCAGCTAACAATTTGAGGTTGTAAGATTTTAGGTAACATTTCACCAACGTGTCCACTGAGTAAAAAAAAGCGTCAAAAAAGTTACTTTGAAAAGTTGAGAAACGTTTAAAACATGCAGTTTATTAGAGGTTGTATTAACATTAGTGCTTGTTTATACCAACGTTTTTAAAACTTTTTTTAATGTGTGATATTTTTAAAATGTTCCACTTAAGAATAATGTTTTTGATATACATGATAAAATCTACATGATGTTAAAAAAACATTCTGCTAACGTTAATGCAACAACTCGGACAGAACTTTTAGAAAATGTTAGCCAATGTTCGGGGAAACATTCGCTGTTAGCTGGGACGCCAGTTTAGGCAGTGCTTTACAGTGATTTTACCATAGTAAAATTACTGTACTCTAACAATCCGTATGGTGAATAGCACCCAATTCCTAAACAAGACACACTAAATACACAGAAACTCAAATTGCAGTTTGTTACTCGTTACTTAGATTTGAGTCACTCACATTATTAAATTTACTTTACAAAATCTTTAACAATTAAACAAAGAGAAAATGCAGTATTTTTTTCGGCTGAACTTTTTACTGAACTGATTGTATTTCCCGGACTTTTACCTCCAGTCATGCTTCTTTTCAGCATCCACACCATCAAACAATGTAAATATTCATTCAAATATACGGTTATAAATAGAAGCTACAGCTCATCTTCCTCCAGTATCTCTGTCTCTTGCTCAATATATTGACTAAAGTGTTAAGGGAGAGCTGATAGAAAGTCTCGTTCTAACATATTTTGCATTATAGATCTGAACAGCCAAAACAAGTATTTGGAAGATCTTAGGATTACCTTTCAAAATACCCTGCTTATTAACAAGGTTACAAGATTTGCATTTCTTGAAGAAAATATAGGTGATTTCAAGGCACTTAAAGAACAGTGTTCAAATGAGGTTTTAGTTAATGCTTTTGTGTAAATAAAAACCTCGATGACAAACTGACCAATCACAATGCAGAACGCACAGACGTAGAAATGAAGACGAATCAGAATTCAGTATGCTAATGATGGAATCAAACCTCAAGTTACATTCTCTTTTAAGCAGTTTGTTAAGCAGTTTAATCTGAATTTCACAATATATTTTAGAACAATGCCGTACCGGTGGGCATGATCAATTCTGTTGTGAAATTCTGCCTAGCAAACAGTGCAAAAAATATCTAGACAGACAGGTGGTAGTAAGGACAAGAGCTATATGAGCCAAAAAAACACACTCCTGGTTTATGCCACATTGTGTTTTTATATACAGCTCAAGTACTTCCTGATGTTTTGTAGTCTATGCCTCTCTCGCTCTCTCTCTCTCTCTCTCACACACACACACACACACACACACATAAGTCATTGTGAGCGATGGAGTCTTCTGTGTTTACTCACTCCAAACCAAATGATCTCTCTGCAGCTCTGCCACTTCAGATGTGAAATGGAATTTGCCGGTCTGTTCTATTCCGAGTCTATTTCTCTCACAGTGCGCTTTACCAATTCCCAAATAGAGTTCACTCACTCACAGATAATGTTTGTGAGGATTGAGCCAGGCTCAGCTGGCCCTGGGGAGGGACCTCCGGGGAGCCCTGCGCGTGGATTGGAAAGCACACGACGCTCAATTTCATTTTGTACTATTTGCCAAATTGTGTTTGTTCATTTGAAGATGGTTGGATATCTACATTTAGTTGTGTGATTGAGCACTGGAGCAGGAATTGCACTGGCTGTCCATGTCACCCGTTTTTTTGGTTGGGCCTCACAGTCCACAAAACATCACATCTCGTGTGAAATGTCACCTAAAATTAACTCGTCCTCTTTCGCACCAGACCAGAGTGACGATCAATCGCCTCTGTGATTGCTCATGTGTAATACTGCAGCCGCGCGCCAATGACATTTGTGATGTATATTTCCATGACGTGTGAATTTGTTTGCTTTCGTATAATTATGATACACGCTTGACGTTCTAAATAACCAGTGAATATCCGTTCGCGAATCTGCAGGAGATTTTCAGATTGTCTTATTTTTGTACCTTTTGAGTGTGATTCTTCAATTACAGTGATACCGGAACCTTTACTACGCCAAATTTAAAGAACATAAATACATCTTAAAAATAAAAACAATTATCCTAGTTTTAAAGTATAAATTACAGTAACTTATTGTATTTCTTTTCCTCGTTTTTAAGAACGTTGAATGTTTCAATTCTGCTCCAATTTGTCTTTAATTGACTTATAAGTTGTCATTGCATCAACCCGACCATTTAAGAGAACAATTACATTTTCCAAGTTGATTTCCACGTTGATTATGATGGACATGAGAACAAAACAAACCCCGTTAGCCGCTCAGATTTTTCCAATCGCCCGCGACTTCGCTGAAATTCCCGATTCTAATTAAAAACAAACATTCCAAACACGGCTCTTCCCGCTCCCTGCTGGAGGAAACCTTGATCTGTTCGTTTTATTCCAATGTGTTCCAGCACCTCCAGTTCTTCTGCGAAGACCAAACCTGGGTTTTGTCTGTTAATTGGAGCGCACAGGGGAGGGAGAACCATTGATAGGTTCTCGTCTCAATCAGTGCATCACGCTGTGGAGGGAGAGAGAGGTCAGAGGGCTGAATCAGCCCATCTCCCTGCGGACATCCTACCGCGGCCCAACCAACACAGCAAACAATTAAACACACGGCTATCCTGGCCCAAGTGGCGGGAACGGTCGAGCCAGAATGAGCCGCAACCCAGCGGGTTGTTGTTAGTCACTCCTTAGAACAATAAACTTATGGCCTGCACAATCAATACGGCCACAACCACTGCGGCTTCCATTATCGCTAGGCATCGCCCCCTCCGAGCCTCTGGAGCGGACGTGCATGAGCATGGAGCCGCATGCGTCCCCGAGCACCAGGGTCTGCCTATCACTTTCAACATTTCTCCATCTCTTTCTCTATAAGCCAGGGGTAATCTGTGAGACTTGAGTCATCTCACACAGGGACTGAGTGCCCGACACACACACAGGCACACACTCGTATACTTAGTGGTTTTGAGGAGGGCTTTCGACGCATCACGACAGGTAATAGCAGGCACACAGACATTGGTCTCAGCTTTCGGGCGGCACGCCTACAGTCCATCTGCTGACCGTCTGAGGTGTGTTGCACATAGAAACAGACACATATTAAGACTCAGAGTAACACACGCCAGCCGATAGTGCTGGAGGGATGCCGGACAAATGATCACAGGAGGAAAAAACTAGTTTATAATTCGTTTAAAAATGAACAATCAATGATTGAGCAAGTACATAACAGATGACACAACGTACCCCAAGTAAGTATATAAAAATGATTTAGAATTTGAGCTTCCAGGTCCAAATTCCCCAGGAAATGCCAGTTTGGCTTCATTTGACTTCAACATACACTAATAAAAAGCAAGTAAAGTAACCTGCAGTTTTATGTTTTAAACAGAGGTGGTGATAGAGAGGCGAATGTTACACTGAAAGTGTGTGAAAACCCACACAACCCTCCACAGCCTCTTCTATGGAAAAGAAAGATAAGGTAACACAAAAAGACACAAAAAACTCCAAGTATTCACATCCAGCTGGATCCACCAGAGCAAGTTCTGCTTTTCTTCTCTGAAAACAGGCAACTGCCAGCAGTCTAAAATCAGCTCTGTCAGAACCATTGTGAAGCTCAATGATCATACTGTGTGCTGGGTACAGCCAGGGGGCATTTAGCACAGAGCGAACATGACAATGTGTGTGTGTGTGTGTGTGTGTGTGTGCGGAAGGATGCAACCTGTACCTGCTCAGAAACATCGGCATCTTGCCTGAGGGGGAAGCTGAGCTAACTTCTATTAAAACCAGCGCGCACACACAGAATCAAAGCACACTCAAGTGTGATAAAGAACGCAAATATCGATAGAAAAAAGAGAGACATTTGTATTCAGAAGCATAAAGAGCAGAAAAGGTGAGAAAACACAAAGGATGAATAAACCGCACTAACATTCCGCGCTCACTGACTGGATACAGCAGAGCTTTATAAAGTGAGACCAGACACATGTGATTATTACACAGCCGACATCAACCTTGAGAAAACACAGAAACAACATAACACACAGTGAAAGCCAAAACTCAGCACGTACAGTAGCACAGTCTGAAGTGTGTGTTTGGATGTTATGAGCTTCACAAGATAATGGATAATGGTCTCCTATGTGAAAATGTTTCTTAAAAGATGGAGCAGACGACCTTTTCCAAAAACGTTTTCCGCTGGTTGAAGGTCTTTCACAACCGGATAACAATCACCAAGAAAAGTGGTCTAAATATGTTTATATAAATACATATCTTCGTGGAAGGTGCGGAAGAACCACAAAATGTTCACCCCATCATTGCATTCGGGCCGAATGTGCAGCTTTAAATTGTTATGTGTATTATTCCACTAGATTTCATTAGATTACCAGCAAAAATAACTATATGTGATATATACAGTTACAATATAGCATTACTCACACTGGTCACACCCGCCGACTTCATTCTGATAGTCAAAAGTCCGGTTACACAAGACTACACGGATGATAACTCGCTGAATCTTTCAGCAGCAGCTGAACAGTTTCCTAATAACCATCAACAAAACACACACGCAGCTGTACTTTCCTTCTAAACACACACTCGGTGCAATAAAAAATGCACTTGGCTCGTCTCCAACAAGTCGCCCTCTGGGGAGACACAACGCTACAGTGGTTCCATAATTAAGCCATTGGCAAACAAAGAAATAGTCAGCTAAATGCTTCTTGGATATGAATCATAACATATCTGCTGGGACGTTCTGGACGTGAGTTTTCTCCTCAACTCAACAGACTAATTGGTTCCCCTGCTCATTGTTTGTCATGCACAGTATGAAAGCACCTTAACTCAGATCCCCCAACC
>JAZGTI010010196.1:0-17940 GCA_036877585.1 Botia kubotai
AGGGTTGTTAGCGGTTAGCGTGTGCAAGGTGCGCTCTGGAATTTACCAGTCCATTTGTTTGCTCGATTATGTTGGCATACAGTATTTCCACGGCCCTCCTGATTCCATTTACACTAATTACCGTCCAGCAACAGACTCGGAAAGGCTTGAAATATCAAGACCAGCAAACCAAACAAACGAGCTGATTAATGGGAACTGTATGATGGAGTTATTCAGTCTGTTATTCAATTCTTACAGCAGCCATAAATATGAAATGTTAGATGGACATAAACATGTCTGAGTTACACATCAAAACATCAAAAAAAAATTTTGGACCATTACAAGTTTTTTTTTACAAAACATTTTTTGTTTGTTTGTTAGCATCACCTATGAGTGCTTATGTGGGTTTGCCAAACCATATATTGGGGACAAATATGTACCCAAAACTTGACAAATCCTTTCTGGGACATCCTCACTTGTAGAAAATATAGCAAATAAAGTGTTTAAAATTGTAAAAAAAAAAAAAAAACAGTTTTCTGTTAGATTAGGGTCACAGTGTGAGCTGGGGTTAGGGGTTTATAACTAGCTGTGTATAAAAACACAAGAAGTATATGGAACATACCCACTTAGATAAGTAAACGTGTGTGTGTGACAGAGAGAGAGAAAGAGAGAGAGGGAGGGAGAGAAATAATTTGTTTAATTAAATGCTTATTGTACACTTACTTATTGGCTGCAAGAAAAATTAGAATGGCAAGAAACGGTCGACACAGCATTTCTAAAGAAACAATGATTTCTGGGGAGGCAGCCAAGAGCTGAATGACAGTCACTTCTTGTTTTGTCAATATATACCTGCGAAATATTGACGAGGTTAAAGTTTGAGACCTGTTTCTTTCCTCTTCTTTTCTCAAAACGAAAAGAAAACAGTTGATCCTCGGCAAATACGACTGACTTCAGACCAGCAGACGGCCTATCAATCTTTTATCAGACCAACACTCCTCAATTCACTCACTCTGGATGTTTCAGCTGAGGTTTCCTGAACGTTTCATCTTCTCATCTTGACTCTAAAACAACTGAGCAGTTTTTAAGAGGCCAGACGTGCTCTCTGTAAGATTAAAACGAACAGCAGTTAAGAGAAACATCCTCTTCTGAATGCGGCTCATGCTGTAGACCTCATCCCAGCGTACAGTTAGAGGTTGTAAGAACGTTTCCCTAGTGTTTCCATTATATAATAAAAACATTAAAAAAACGTTATTTTGAAAGTTCTAGGAACATTCAAAACATCCACTGTTTTACACATTAAACATTCTTGTTTGGTTATAAGAACGTTATTCAAACTTGTTAAAATTCTGTAAGGTTTTTAAAACGTTCCACTAACAACTTAAGGATAACGTATTTGATATAATGACATAACATTAAAATAATGTTCTACTAACAAGAACATTTTCTGATATCATGGAGAGAACTTTCAGAGAACATTAGCCAATGTTCTGAGAATGTTCTGTGTTGGCTAGCTAGTTCTGGCATGACAGAGTAGCACAAGCCTTATGACTGTTACTCTTAAAACCATATTTGATTTTACAAAACGATGAAAATGTTTTAAATTCGATCACTAATTTAAGAAGCGTCAGCTGGTCAGCTTTAAGCCCTAATTACACAAACGATCCTAGATAATCATTGAACCGTTAGCCTTGACCGTTTAACCTAAATTATCCTGGGTAATGTGTCATTTTAGATATGTTATTTATTTACTATTTTTCAAAATTGTCACTTCATTACTGGTATTGTGTCATTATTTGAAGGGGTAACATGGCACGCTGACAGTTTTGTGTGTGTATGGGTAAATAATCCAGTGCAATTTCTAGAACGGAGTATTTTCTGCTTATCTTCTCTCAAATATTCCTTTTACGCTTTGTCAGGACGGGGTTGAGGACTGTATTTCACGAACGCATAAATTTTGTCAAACACATGTGAATGTCAGCTCTGGATATAGTTTGGATGGTGTTCTGGTATTTTTAAACCACCATAAAAAGCTCACTGGTGGCACGGGTGTGTCTCATGAGCTCACAGGTACACGGGTCTCTTAACAGCACTTCACGAATAAAGGGGCTGATTTTATGGCAGCGAGGATAGAAAGACGATCATAAATGCAAATCTCAAATCATAAAAGTTTAAACTCGTGGAAGTTGGAGGGTTGGTCCAAACTCGAGGGAGATTAGGAGAGATTAAAACTGCTTAATACCTGGCCGTGTGTTATTGGACGACCGCGTGTCGGCGCGACAGGAAAGGTGACTTTCGCTAAGAAAAGACTTACGATGTGTCTGGACAGGCCTTGAGCTGAAAAAATCATCATATACAGAATGACAGGATGAAGATATTAGGTTTGGCATGTTAACAAGAAGATAAACTGATTGTTTGGGTAGATCATTTGGAAGTACGATACTCTTTATCTGATGTCACCAAAACGCAATTATTCCAGATCCAAATTTATGCCTGATGCAAAATAGCTCATCAATGGGCGATCAAATTAGGGACTGTTCAAGTTATTAAAAGGGTTATCATGACAAATCTATTTTTAAAACCATTATCTGTCATATTGCATTTTTTTTACTATCATTACCGTGACTACAGAGGTAAAGATAAACACTAAACGAACACAAAACACACAAGTGAATGTGGGTGGTAATGTGTTAGTACATTTAAATGTTAACACTATTTTTGAATGAGACTTTTATTTTTAGATTACTGGTGCATAAAAAGCTGTTTTAAGGAAGTTACTTTATGATCTACTGAAACTTGAAACTCTTCAATTTTATTTTTTTCTCCAAAATTCGATTCTGCATTATATGACGGTGTATAAACTGCTGTTGTAGAAAAACGTGACTAACTAAAGTGTATCTCAGGAAAAACAGAATAAAAATGTATAAAAATGTACGACCCTGTTGAAGCATCATAACCTGAAGAACAGATGAATGATCTCAGTAAGCTACAGCGCAAAATGCCCGGGAGAGAGATAGCATGTTTTGTTATAGTTTCTGAAAAACACACATCCTCAACAAAGTGATTTCCTGCTGGCAGAAATCAATAGCACTCCTGTTATGTTTACATCATGACGATAGACAGGCATGTCTGGATCAAGTCGAAAAACAATCTATTCTGCTTCGTTTCATCTTCATTGGTGGACAACCAACCTCACCTGCTCCTCAAAGTTCATTTTCAAAGGGGGAAACTCACCTCTGAATCACTGAATCAGGCTGAGGCCCTTGAGTTGTGTCTATGTTAGTCAGCTGCCAGGAGCCATTATGGGACCGTTGCAAAGTCCAGCCAAATACAAGTTCTCTCAAAGTTTTTTTTATAAATGATAAAGTTACAGAAGTCTGAATATTGTTGTAATGCAGTAACATTAATACAACGTCTAAACAACTGGACGTTTTTGCTCCGGAACTTTTCAAAATAACATTTTTAACCTTTTTGTTACTTAACGGAAGCGTTAGGGAAACATTCTTACAATCTAAAACGGTTAGCGGAGTATGACCTCATTTGATCATCACCACAATAACGAATGAAATGACGTCACACTTTTATCCTCCTTTTAATTCTTATTGTTTCCAGAAGCCTTCGATTGAATTTTAACGCACCGCCAAGCCGCCCAGTCGCTAGTACAGTACCCAAAGTCTGACCTGAATGTGACCTCTGTCTAAGCCTTCAATAGCACAGTCAGCCAAAGACCCCCAGTCGCCACCCAACAGCGCCCCAATGACTCCAATTAAGGCGACCCGACGTGACAAAGACAAATGAGTGTTTTGGCGGGGAGCCGTAATTGCGCGGACACGACCCATTACCTGCCCTTCCCAGGTGTAATTATTAAGCCAGCGGTGCCGAACAAATGAGCAGAACACAGCCCAGTCTCACCTTGTTCTCAACCCAGGTGTTTCTCCTTTAGACCAGCAGCTGCGAACCAGCGGCCTCACCGACTGATGGAGGTCCCTGAGCTAACGAGACCTGCTGCTCCACCTGCCAGCAGCCTCGAAGACAGACCACACGAGCCAAAGACATTCATCTCCTGGAAAGATTCTTGACTTCACACGACTAACAAAGGAATGTAGGTTAGATGAAGCTCGTTCGGTTTGAACTAGCTACTACAAAAGATGTGAAACGTTACAGGCAACGTAACTGAAGATCGTCTCATCCTTTACTCACTCTTATGTCTCCTCGAACCCACGTCATGTCTTTTTTATTATAAATCAAACCGTACAGCAAACTCGGCACGCGGGTGAATAACTGCCATTTGATACACATGGTTTCAGACATTGTAATGTTTAATGAGTTCGATTTTTCACACGGGAAAGCAGAATGTTCCTGTTTTTGGCATGTTTTTGGTTGAGCGAGTCTGGATATTAAGACGAGTGCTGCTGTGGCTGCAGAACATGCGTCTGTCTCGGCTGTGATTCTGTGTGCTGCGCTGAGAACCGGTGCCCTACGTAATTTTAATGTATATGAAAGCAGTGAAACCTGCCCGGTGTTTTCACTTTCCATCTATAAAAGGTGTCCAATTTCATTTTACCTGCTGCCTGCCTTACCGGATTTGGGCCCATCCCAGCATACAAAAAGGCAGTAACTTCCCGGCGTTCCGTGGGACAAAGAGCAATGTGTTTTATTTGTATTATTCAATGCAATTTCTCGCCCTGATATGTTTGGCTCATATAGTGCGGAAGCGTTTTTTAAGTCTCTTTAATCATTTTACGAGGCCGGCTGCAGGAAGACGGGAACATATATTTATGGCAAATGGCGAGTGTAACTTAAGGTGAGGCTATCAATTACAGCGGGCCGCCTGCAGAAGATATACGACAATATCACCGCTGCAGTACAGGGCCAAAACCAGAGAGGCTATATTTGATATAAACGGAAGTCATAAGTGGGGAGGAGTTAAAAGGCACTCACTACTGCCCCCTTGAGATCAGATAAGCAATAGCAAGTGATGGGCTGCACTAGACGTGTTACGTTAGTGTTGCGTTGTATCACTCCTCAAAAAAGAGACACATCACGTCAGACACGTTCTTGCAGTAACATTAGTAGAATGTTTTTAACATTATATCATATATATCAAAAAACAACTAGAAGTTGTTAGTGGTATGCTTTTGAAACCATGACAGAATTGTACGTTTGTAAAACGTTCTTCTAAGCACGCAACAATGTTAAAACGACATTGAAAGAAACGTTTAGAACATTTCTAGAACATTCAAATAACATTTTAATGTTTTGTTACTTAATAGTAACATAAGGGAAACGTTCCTACAACCAAAAATTGTTAGCTGGGTTTATGCTGTCAACCAGTGTGCCAAGAGAAAAACTAGATGTGGATATATAACTCGTGGTCTGTAATGTTTCTATAGACTAATGTCTACCAACTCTCTCTTTCCTGTTGTAAATAAACCAAGAGAGAGAAAAAAAACATCAAGGTCTGAAGCCTTGAGGAAGAAGCGGTTTCTGTGCGCCGCTTAGATACCTCGCATTCTACTTTCATTTCTACTGTTGAACCATCAACTTCTTATTCTCCCTCTTCTGTGTCTGACAGAAGTTAAAAAATTGATCTCTGTTTCCACCGATAAGTGAAGTTTTACACATAAAACAGCAAAACATTGCTTTTACTGTCAGTCAAAACATATATCGGTAACAGCTTTGTAAATGTTTCAAAAACCTTACGCTTTAAACCAGATTTGATATGACAGCTTTATATTTGAAATATACATAAAATACCATATGAAAATATCCTTAGAGATGTATAGTACAGAAACATTCAGTTTTCTTGGTTTGATGTATATAAATCTTATACAAAAACAGCATGTTTTTATCTAAGGGTAGGAAAGAGAGGGTGAGCAATGAACATGGATATATGAATTATGAAAAATACATTCCTACAAGGAAACCATCACTGAAGTATTCACCCAAAAAGTATTAGAGGACAGTATTAGAACCTTTTATAATCTTATGTGACTTTAAAAAATGCTGCAGAACTAATTTGTGCCACATATGTCAAATAGATGTATTAAACTGTCTTAAAATAGATGTCTTAAACTGCCTAAATAAGGTGATGTCGTGTTGACGATATGAATCTGAATAAAATGAAACGACAGAGAGTCAAAGGTCACGTGTGTTCTGTACATGGGGCCTGTGGGATTCTGATCCAGGGTCAGTGGAAAATCTTCACGGCGAAAAAGAGGGTGTGTGTGTGTGCTTAGGCAACACGCATGTAATACCCCACACATCTGTTCGGTGGCTGAGGAAGAGCATGCTGTAATCTCACACCTGCTGTGTGAGGACGACCAGACGCACACAGCTGGTGCGGATCAATGATACCACACACACACGCACGCACGCATTCACACATTTACTGACGCACACATACACACACACATACATACACACACACACACACACGTTCACACATTTACTGACGCGCACACACACACACACTCGCCTCTGCAAATCCCTACTGACACACTGTCGCTTTCACAAACACTGCGATCAGGCATCACACACTCACTGAGTCTGACATAGATACAAAGATCCCAGAAGTCAGAAATGTTGTTGGGGGATAACTAGTTACCTAACTAACTAAATCAGGTTAGTGACTACTAGCTTAACTTCATTAATCAGTAGCGTGACATTACTCACACTAGTGTAGCCGTTCAAATAACAGTCTGCTTTTTAAAGCAAGTGGTCTAGTGTGGTCATACAATAATTACTAAATGTTCTCTCAAAGCTATCAAAAATGTTGCAGTAACATAAGTAGAACGTTTTAAACGTTAATCATACAAATCGAAAATGTGATTAAGTTGTTAGTGGAATGCTTTGAAAACGTTATAAAATTTTAAAAATGCTTGAATATCATTCTTATAACCAAGCAAAAACGTTAACACAATGTGTAAAAAACTGGACATTTCGACCATTCCTAAAACTTTCAAAATAGCGTTTTAACATTTTTGTTACTTAATAGAAACGTTAAGAAAATGTTCTTGCAAGCTAATATTGTTAGCTGGGCAGTCTCAGAGCAGCGATCCACACAAACGCCAAGATCAGATCGTCTCACACAGCCACCCGGTCTGACACAGATATGTAGACCGCAGAAGTCCGAACTGATAGAGAGCAAAGAGGCAGAACAGGAAATAGCAAGAGACCGTCTGCAGATGTTGTGGCTCATCTGATCGCCATCCATTCACTGAGATAACTGCCGTGAGAAGAGCGTTATCATTTTATCAAACCATTTCACTCCCATCCTCTCTTTCACACTCACCGTCCTTCGCTCCCTCCCGTCCAGACGCCTGCGGCCTCAGGAAGCATCATAAAGAGAGAGAGGAACTCAGGAAGAACGAGGAATGTGAGATGTTCCTCACTGAGTTCATGAAATATGCACCTGTCCCACTTTTTTGAGCTTCACAATTAATCTAATGTTCCCCCAGCGACCCCGACAGTGGTAATTCAGATCCCAGGGGTGAAGCCACTGCAGGATCTGCCCCAGAGGCAGATTACGCAGGAGAACAGAGCACCGAACATCCACCTATTACTGGGAATGAACCGGCGGGTGGCAAAGACTTATCCAGAGAGCCCACAGAGAAGATGCCGAGAAGCAAGTAGACACATCTAGGGCCACATGCAGCCAATAGGACACACACACACACACACACATATACTCATATATGTGGTTTACAAAGACTCTCCTTAAACATAATTACTTTTATACTGACAAATTAAACTTTCTATCTCCTTCCCCCAAACCTAACCCTCATGAAACAGAATTATTTTATTTATAAAAACAGAATAAACATGTATATTTACATGTATGTTTTAAAAGCATGTTTTAAGCCATTTGGTTTATGAGGACACAGGAAGTGCATATATTCATTATACACTTTTGTGTCCTAGTAAACCAAATATATACACACTGGTGTACCAAGTACACACACACACACACACACACACACACACACTGGATTCTGTTATAGTTATGGGTTTGCCTTTGAATTAGAAATCTATTCAGTTTTATATAAAACAGTCAAATCAATAGAATTTTCTGTGGACTTTTGAGATAAAAGTATTTTGTAACATTTTACACATTTCGGCAGACGCTTTCATCCAAACTCGCAGTGCATTGAGGCTTCATCTTTTAATCGAACCCGTGACCTTCTACTGAAACTAAGCTGCGGAAACAGACGCTTTTAAATGTCTATGGACAAACATGCTGTTTGGCATCAGAACATTGTTACAGCCTGAATAAACAGGAATTTGAAACTTCCAAATTAACGGACGTGAGACATCAACATAGACTGACGGAGGCTCGTTACAATAACACTCGTTTTTCAGGCACTGTAGGAAGTCGGTTCTTCATTATGATGCCTGTCAGGTGTCAGTAGTGAGTCACTTTGTTGACTAGCATCTCACAGAAGTTTCCTTTTGATCTCGTTTGAAATATTTCTGTAAGAGAATCGCTAACAACATCGTCGGGTTTTGCTGTGCGTGTTTTGTGAACTGCATCAGTTTGTGTTCTGAGCTCCGCGGGTTAGATGAGGACAGGTCGTGGGCGTCACTTGACTCATTAAGATTAAGCATTCATTATGTCTTTCTCAGGGATAAATGTCTTAGCCCTGAGAAGTAGCTATTACTGATCCCTGTTCAGTCTACGACTGCACAAATGCGGCAGTGTCTGAATAGCATTTCACTTGCTTCATTCTTTACAAGCATGTGCATACAGTACAAGTACAGAGCTGTACAATTATGAAACTAGTTCCGATAATTCGGCCTTGAGAGGATGATGAAAAAATTTTCGATTTTATAGTGAGATTATATATGTTGTAATGAAGATGTGCTGTTCTCCATTCGGATCTCCATTCATCCAACAGAAAAGTCAAAAGTTTAGGATCGCTTGTCTGAAATGTTTCTTATGATCTCAAGTCTTTCGATCTGAAGGAGTTTTCTTAAAGGTCTGAAATTAGTTTGGTAGACATTATAATTACACCAGCTTAATTTCTGTCATTAGAAAACTACAATTTTATTTAAAAAATGTTTTGGAAATGGATGACTTGGAGTGAATAATGACAAAAAGCAGCCAATAGGAGCCCAGAATAGATGGCAACTCCTTCTTTACTATTTAAAAATTACCACAGGGTGATGCCTCAAAAAAACTAGATGGCTACATTAAATGTTAAAATATAACCTGGTTTGATGTATTTTGAATTTTCTTTCGTCATACCATTATTCCCATTACTCCCTTTGGGTTATCTGACAGTTTTACTGAGTTTACCATTCAAACATATTAATAATGAATGAGTGATGAACTTTTGACCACTAGTGTAAATGTGGGTTAGGTTTGGCAGCGTGTTGGGTCTGCTGATGGCCAATGAGACACTAAGCCTGAGGCAAAACCAGTCAGAAACCACTAAAGCACCCAAAGAGAACGAGAACAAGAGCAAAAGTTCTTTATGGAACTCATACAGGTTCTTCCAAAAGTTTGGGGGTCTAAACTGGACATTTATTTTTAATGTCTACTATCTCTAGTGCAAAATCCAAGATGTCCCTTCACAGTGCCTGTCACTGAGTGTCTGGACACCTCCAGTACATCTCGAATCCCCACCGCTGTCCATACATACCGTATGCATTTAAAGTCTCTCTTTCTCTGTCTGCTATTTCAGTCATCATCTGTTTTTGCTCCTGTTCCCTGTGTTATATTTTCTGTATCCGTCCCCTGAGGCTGCTGTAACTTCCTCACCATCTATATCCAGTGTCCAACTTTCCTTGTAACTTCAGCATGAGAAACAGTACATTACTGTACCAACAAGGACAGTAAAATATACTGTGCACCACATTCCACTTCTTCTGTAAGCTGGAGGAGCTTTTATAACAGTTCAGAGCTTACAGTATACTGTACAGTATACTATACAGTATAGTAATTTTAATCAATGATATTACAGAATAAATCAACAATTTAACATCTTTTTTCAGTTTTTTTACAGCTCATTTTATAGATTTCAAATATGATTTTTAAGTTGAATTCACAAATCTATACTGCAAATGTATATGTCTACTGTAATATCACATGACAAAATGTAATATTTGTTTTCTGTTATTTTACTTTTGTGTCATCCCAACGGTTGGAAAATAAATCTTTTTTATAGTGTACATTATAGTACAGTATACAGTTATTGTATTGAGTTATTGGCAATACAGTAAATCATGCATGTAAATTACCTGCCTTAAAGGAATAGTTCACCTCAAAATGTTTTAATCTTATCTCCTTTTATGTTCCACAGAAGACAGACGCTCATATGCGTTTGGAACAACATCAGGGTGAATGATGACAGAATTTTAATTTTGGGCTGAACCAACCCTTTTAATAGAGCACATTTGTTGTTTGAGCTTTCTAAGAGCTGTCATTAGCCCGCATTTCCCCAGCAAGACTGTTTACAGTCAGCGTGCTGTCTGTTGCCTCTCGTGGGTGCTGTGGAATTCTGGGAGTTTGGAGTGGGCTGTGCGGCGCACAGCTAAGAACAATAGTTGTCTTAGTGTGTGGGTGGGCATGGACACAGTCAAAGCAAAGGCCATCTGCCACAACAAACCTCATGATGAAAAACCCAGGGAGGAGTTGATCCATTTATTCCCTCCCAGACTCACTCATACACAAACTTTTTATGGCTTTACTTGATTTAAATCCTTTATATATTTTCCAACACCCGGCCCATAAGACAGACATAAATCTTTTAAATATTTAAATTGTTTTACCTAGAAAACAGTCAGAATAAATAGACACAAAAGTAGGACTTTTGCTTAAGCCTGCTGTTTTTTTTCTCTTGAGATTCCAAAAGTCTCACCTGTGTCTCCATTGGAGCTTTAGAAAAGATGTCTCATCAAAGTCTCAAACTGTGCTCGGATTGGCCAGTCAGGAATGATGTTTCTTCTTTTTTCACAGGCTTGCGGTACAATCCCATCATTCTTTGCTTTGTCTTTGGGTTCTGTGCCTGTTAGCTGGGAAGACAGTTTAGAGAGTAAGGCCCAGGTTTCCTCTAGCGTGCAGTAGCACAGCGCTAACTGGGTGACTAGTCTGCGATCTTACAGAGATAAATTGGTAAACACAGGCTCTGAAACATAAGAAGTACCTTCTGCATACTTCAAATAGGTAGCAAGAATGGCAGAATGCGAAAAAGACCCCTTTGGTCCATTTTAAACGGGAAGTATAACTTAATTTTGATGGATTATGCTAAAGCACCTTCGTTAGCGTTCTGAGCAATATCATCTATCTCTGTCAGTTTACATAACGTTGATGAACCTCTTATTCATACGCAGGTGACAAGTTACGACGGAGAGAAAAGCAAAAGGAACCATCCATCAAAGAAAAAGTGTATTCATGAACATTCACCTGTCTGTGTATTGCTGCAATCAAACAAGATGGTGTCTGTGACTGACAGAAGCAAACGCTCGTCTCCTGGGGATTTTTCTCTCAAATCAATAAACACTAAGTGATTTACGTTTCCTTTGAGTTTTTATGTGTTGAGTTTTAACCAGCATCTGTACAGGAGTTTAAAGCATCCCCAGCTAACAATTTTAGGTTGTGAGAACGTTTCCCTGACGTTTCCATTAAAAGAAATGACCGTGATATTTCCAGGAATGTTCAAAACGTCCAGTGTTTAAGATATTAACATGAACACAATGTATTGACATCACTGCTCAGTTATAAGAACATTGTTCAAAAATGGTTTTCGTTCTGTAATTCTGTTCTGTAACTTAACAGCAACACGTTTTATATATATATGTGATACATAATATAAAAAATGTTGTACTAACATTACTGCAAGAACATTTTCGATAACTCTGAGAGAACTTTTAGAGGACATTAGCTACTGCTCTGAGAACTGGGTCACTGTTAGGCAACAATCTTCCTGTTTAAGTCAGAGAACCATCACCAGATGTTTAACCTTCACTCCTTCAAATAAAGTCTCTGTTATGTTTAAGAGTGTTCCGGCAGGGTTAACATGCACTGACTGATGTTTCTCCTTCCCCATCACTGAGTGTGGAGTGTGTCCCCACCTCAGACAGAACGGGCAGGATTGAGAGTGATTGCTGAGGCCTCTAGAGTCGTGTGTACGCGGCTCTCCGCTCAGCAGGAGTTTTAGAGGAAAGAGATTTCTGGGGCACACAGTCCCCCACAGGGCCCAGTGCTCTACCCCGCAGTGGCAGGCTTTACTTCTAGAGTCGTCCCCGACGGCTGTGAGTACTGAAGTACAATTACACACACACATTTAGAGATCGTTCCCAATGGACTTGGCTGCAGATTCACTCAGAGTAACAGTTTGATGTGCTGATACTGTCTGGATAAACAAACACAAAGACTTTTGTTAGCCTGTTTTATGCACTTACTTAACATAACCTTATCTTGCCAATGCAAAAATAGGAAAATCGATTCACAAACTGATACTTGCTGTCTACATTCAACCCTCCTGAGTCAGCGTTCTGAAATGCAAAGTTGTCTAGAAACTTGGAAAGCATTTGGAGAACCCCGGTTTGGAGAACCCCGGTTTGGAGAACGCCGATTTGGAGAACTCTACACAGGCAGCACATTTATAAGATTAAGTAAGTGGAAGTGCATAAGGACACATGCATGATAAAAAAAGTTCTACTGATAACGTTACTGCAAAATGAGAGAACTTTTAAAGAATGTTAGCCAATGTTCTATGTAAGCTAGGTCAATGTGCATATAACTTTTGTAGACAAGGCTTGTTGCTTTGGGCAAAATATTTAATGCTCTCTCTCTCACTTTGGATAAAAGTGCCTGCTAAATAAATAAATGTAATGTAACATTATTTTTTCATTTTTGTTTTCTGAAGATTATTAAGTAATTTCAATAAAGTCAATATAATTCAATAAAGTAAAAATAAGTCAAAGTTATCCTGAGTTCTCTCAGAGTTTCTCTCAAACTGTCACTTATAACCTCTAAATAATATATGTTTTAGCGTTTGACATTTTATGTTCCAGTTTTCATTTCTGGTTGAAACGCCCGTTTTCACACAGTTTCGAAAGGCCCTTCGGTCAGTGGGTGAAACAGAATAGCTTTACACCTTTCAGATGTCTTCATCTTAAAGCTTCAATGATAGAGACCTTGAGTATCAGCAGGGTAATGACTGTGACCCTCTTCTTCCCTATACTTCATCTAACAAGCAAGCTTGTGCCACGAGTGTCTGAGTGCTGTGAACACACGCTAGCCAGCGTAAACGTTAACAGGACAAACGCTTATTTATACCGCTGCCAAAACGGGCAGTTTATAATTGAAATAAATCAGGAATTTGGCCTGAGGAAAATGGAGTGATCTCCTGAGACTGGAGGTGTGCCATATTCATATAAATAAATGAAGAAATGCATTCACTTTTATTCTTCACTGCCAGCACTCCCAAATGTGACATAACTGTACTAGGAACGTTTTAGACCTCCTGAGTCACTCCACTATTTTTCAATCATGGCAGAAGAAACACTTTTATCTTCAAACTCTCTCGCAGGTCACGGGAGCAAATCGTTTGTTATGCTCCACACTTGCGATGTAAAATGAAAAATGTAAAAGTGTTTTTCTTCGGACGACAGAACAAGACAGCAAGACAATAAATTTGCATATAATTATCAAGGATAAACCATTTATAATCAACCTCCTGACTGTAAGCTTGTCTACGGTGGTGGACTAATAGACCGCAACACCTCTTTGTTGTTCAACTCCTTTACATTTTTCATTTACATTTGCGCATTTGGCAGACGCGTTTATCCAAAGCGACTCTCAGTGCACTCAAGCTATACGTTATATACAATGTTTATAGTGCGAGTTCGAACCCATGACCTTTTGTGCTGCTAACACAATGCTCTACCGGTTAAGCTACAGGAACACTTAAAAACTAATTATTATTAAACTCAAATATTACATTTAAAATCTGCACGCATAAAGCTACAGTAACGGTAATTTTATTAACGCAGAAACTATTCGTTTACCTAGAGCAAAACGGAGGAATATTAAATAATAAAAGTGAAAGGTGTTTCTTAGTTTTTAAAAGGAATGGCATTTAAATATGTATATCCTACTTATGAAAATACATTTACATAATTGTTTGTTTTCGTTCCTAATGCCACCTGTAGAGACAGTACATGAGCTAAATTAAATCTGAAAGAAAGACATTAGGTGGCAATAATTGATGCAAATACTGTATTTTAAATCAAAAGTTAACAATATTAACAAAACATTAATTTTACTGCTACATTAACATGATAAATCTTCATTTTTAAATAAAGTACAGTTTTGTGCATCACACAAACACGTAACAAACACATAATGAAAAATTAAAATTCTCTGACCTGTGCAGCAACAACTCAAGGTTGTAAGAATGTTTCCATTAAGTAACAAAAATGTTTCAAATGGAACATTTTTTAGACATTGTATTAGCGTTATTGCTTGGTTGCAAGAACATTATTTCTTCATCCTGTAATGTTTTAAAGCGTTTAACTAACTACTTTAAAATAATGTTTTTGATATATATATATATATATATATATATATATACATACATACATACAATGCAAAAAAATTCTACTAAAATTACTGCAAGAACTTTTTTTGAACTTTGATAACATTTTTTGAGACGTTACCAAACATTCTGAGAACGTTCCCTGTTAGCAGGGTGTTGGCTGACAGCTCCATAAAATCACTTGTGTTTATGTGCCAGCTTGCAAATGAAGCAGCAGCATTACGCTCCTTGTACAGACAATGAGAGTTTGGCAGGTTTGTGGGCTCTGCTTAGCATGCAGGACACTTCGCCCTGAGAAGTCTTCAGTCAAGTCCAATCATGTTTATATAATGGGTGTCCATCACTGAACAGAATTAATGAAAGCTTTTATTCAATTTCTTCTCTGAGGTGTGGAAAACAAGCCGAAATGAGTGTCTTGTGGCATCTAGCTACAAACGCTCGATTTCACGCTCGGTCGCGTGCTGGAATGTGTCGGAACGCGAGCTGTAATGCCACGCAAGCACACATAGCATCCTGAGTCGAATAATAAAACTTTCAGTTTAATGACACAGACATGTGAAGGTCACTTTATCATCTCTTGAGTAATAACTTTTGATACTGCCACAGTAATGCAGCAACACACATGCACGTTTGCAATACGTTTAAAAAATGATACATTATACAATCCTGCGTCCCTGCTGACGTACTTGCAGAGACTATATATCTGTCCTCAGTCTTACACAACTGCAATCTTGTGGCTGTCAGCTGATCCGCACTGCAGTTCATTCTGGCCAAGAACTGTCTACTTAGACAGGAAGAGAACGTTTGACCGACACATCAAGCAACCAATCACAGTCAAGGGTTAGCACTTTTGAAATGGTTTATATCCCTAAAACTGCTTCCTAGCTAGGTGCAACCCAACAAGATTCCGGTAAAGAAATTTGGTGTATCTGCACTGGAAGTTAATATGCTGCGAGATGCCACACAATAAAGACCAGCGGCGCAGATCTGATGTTGAATCTATTGCAGTTATGTGCAGCAGGATGCTGGCGTATAATATACAGCTGCACTCAAGGAATTCTCATTTACTTGCTACTAGGTGCCTCAAGCAAAAGTTTTGAATATCTTTCAGAAATATAACGCTGTGAATCTCACACACACTTCCTTAAAAGTTCTTGTCATAGCAGTCTGGGAATCACTTTGTTTTTCGGCACGTTTATTGTATGCCTTTTGCAATGCTTTCATCCAAAGTGGCTTCATAGCATATTCATCTATACTATTTATTTATTTCCTAGCTATCAGACAATCCAGACAACAATACAGTGAACTGATATAAGCCGGTGTAATCTGACCGCTACAAATTGTGTGTGCAATACGCACCAGACGGTCCCAAACGGTCCCTTTCCTGTCTATTATACAAGGTGTGTGCTGACATACAAACTAAAATAATATATATAATATATTTTTAAATCTCAGCCAATTGCAAAAGACTCTTCAGTTCTGGCCCAGCAGCTATATATGGCTGTCAGGTGACTGTATGCAAACTGTATGTTTATGAATGTTCTGTACATCACGACGCTGGCAGATGTTATTACTGCATATGAATTTATACAGATGTCACATCTCAGGATGGAATTCCACACCGTATGCTTCTCCTAATTAAAACTGCAGCAGGGACGGGTGCATGACAAAAACTTCTGCTGAATTTCCTTATACGTGGAAAAAAACGTATGAGAAATACGTTGGTTTTACATTTTGCTCCTCTTAGTTTCCCAGCACCTAAGTGTATTGCTGCAGCTATAAAGTCAGTCATCGTGCATATTTAAATGCATATTTAAATGATTTTATCGAAATACACAGTCAACAACATGAAAAAAAAAAAAAAATATGTGTTTGTCAAGATTACGTTTCATCAATATATATATATATTTATATATAATTATACAAAATATAAAAAAAAATGTTTAAACTCAATTCATAAAAAAATATTAAGGAAATTGATGCTTAATGAAATGTAAGTATCTTGTATCTCATTACATGTTGCCAACTCAATGTCTCTCCTGGAGAAACGATGCAGTCTGCTCACGTTTACTGTCTGCAGACACGAGAACCTCATCCATCCCCCGGCATTCAGTCCCAGCCGTCTCTCCTCTTCATTCAAAGAACATCGCAGATCCTGCGATGCCGGAAGCCACCGCGGTGGATTGGGAGCTTTCGCTAATTCTTTGTGCTCTTTGTATTTTTGCCTAATGAAGACTAATGAATATCTAACAGCTCTGTGCCTCAGAAGGAGACAGCTGAATACAGAACAAGATGAAACTATATACATTATGATGCAGAGAAGACGGTGGAGCTTCGACCATCAGAGCAATGAATGTTCTTAAAGTAAAGCCCAGCTCAGGGATGCTGGCATGGTCTTCTGTCTGCTGCTTGCCCCCACAGTCCTGTGTATTTTAATCCTGCAAGAGTTCCACAATTACCCATGTGAAGTGTTCTGTGCTTCCTTTAACGGCCCACGGTGACAGCACAGACAGCATAGCACAATCTTCATATAATGGCTATGTTTAAAATAGTATGCAAGCATGCATACTCCTTGAACTATTTCTTGTGGAATGCAAGTTTTTGTATGCATGAGGAACCCTGATGACCTACTACATTTGGCAAAATGTCAGTATACAGGCGGAGCACGCTGCATAATTAACTGTATCCCATAATGCACTGCGGCTGGCTTGACCTTGGCTTTGTTTAAAATAGAACACTAGCAAAAAATGTGAAGCCCACAGTATAGTGTCCCAGCTAACAATTTTAGGTTGTTTCCCTAACGTTCTCAAAAAGTAATCAAAATATTAAAAATGGTTACAAGAATGTTTTTCTTTTTAATTTTGCAATTTTTTTTTTATATTCCACTAACAACTTAAGAATAATGTTTTTGATATAGGAATACAATTAAAAAAATACATTCTTCTAACGTTACTGCATAACTTTGAGAGAACTTTTAGAGAATGTTAGACAACGTTCTGGGAATGTTTCCTGGCAACTGTGGTGCTGTATACTGTTTTTTTTAAAAAACGGCACGTAACGGTATGTACTGTGTTATGAATCAAACATTTCATTCACATTGCCAGGGCCGGCCCGTGGCATAGGCAGTATAGGCAAATGCTAAGAGCGCCGTACATCCAGGGGGCGCCAGAAATGGAGGAGAACTTCCACTATTCCTTTCGCGCGTACGATCACACGGGTGTGATCAGAACGTTCAGTGGTCACGTGATCACCTGCTGAATTCAAACTGTGTTCAAACCTGCAATGGCGGTAAACGAGAGAGCGAGTCTTTCAGCGCTTATTAGGTTTCGTGGTTGTTAGCGTTTTCAGTCACGTAATGTTTATTTGTTTCTTACGTTTTAAATGATGCTGCACGATCACACATAAATATAAACACAAA
>JAZGTI010010197.1:0-17940 GCA_036877585.1 Botia kubotai
ATCGCAACATTCATTGCACATTTATGTTGAAGTATCATTGAAGCCATAACAGAAGAACTCCATTTATTAAGAAAGGAATAATTATTTTAAAGGATACAAATACAAAATGGCAAGATAATTTAACAACTAAACAAAAGATTAAATAATCCATGGAAAAAAGGTTAAAATAAAAAGCATTACATCTCTTTATATCTTTTTACAAATGCAATTTGATTCGCACAAATGAGGTAAAAACATTGTTTCACAAAAAGAAATACTGTATGTTTACCACACAAATAAGCATGTGGCCTTGGTTTAAAATAAAAGAAATCGGTCTTGTAAGATAAGGAATTCTGATTCAAAGACAAAGCCCACTGTTTAATTTCCATGAGTGCTTTCTCATGATGTGTCCTCACAAGAACGAATCCAATACCATTGGCTTAATTTTTTTAAAACTATAAAATAGCAAATGTTGCACTCCCGGCTATAGCTCTATCTTCACCCTGAAACTCTTCTATACTCTTGTTGCTGCCTTTGATTACAGATCTCAAAAGTGACAATTTTCCCAGTGACAACTTCATCGAGTTTTCCAACTCACATGATCCTTTGGTTCACAGCATGACAGTGAGTGATCAGTTCACATTAGGATTAGCACTCTGATGTAACACTCCTACTCTCTCATCACAGCCAGCCTGTCATGCTCCACATACTGAATTCTCCTTTCACAAAATTTAAAAAAAAAAGGAATGATAAAAGGAAGGCAAAAAACATTGGCTCGAAATGCATAAAATACAAGGTTGGCATTTGAGGCCTCGTAGGGGGAGGCTACATGACTTTTAGTTATTCCATTTGCAGAGTGGCAAAGTGGCAAATTGATGCTTTTCTCCTGCACCTCATGCAGCTCACCGCATGCCTGCAGAAGCCCATTATGTTACATGTTAAGGTCTGCAGTCACCGGCACACACAACTCGTGCCGGCAAGCCGCACATCTCTTGAGCTAAATGCACCTGGTGTCTACACCGCGGTGGTAAATAATGCCATGTGTATGAGGTTTCTGAGTTATTTCAAAATAATGATACAGTTGGATAACCTGGTTTGGTTAATCTCATGATACTTTCAAAAGGAACCACACTGAAGTGGAACTCCCACTCATGACAACAGCACACACATTCTTTCATTTGTCTTTATGGATGTGCTTAAATCTGGTAGACTCTGAGAGCTTTGTTTGCTACTGCTCAGTAAAGCACAAAAGGCAATAGTTTTCATAGATTTAATCTACGGGAAACTTCTATCCTCATGCCAGCCACTCAACCTTGTCCCTTTAGCCTCCACTGTCTCAGACACATTTGTATTCTAGCTGTTTCTTCAGTCTTTTTAGGCTGAAAAGACAGGACACAATTGGTATTCCCTAGGAATGTCTCTCAAAATGCCAAACAATAAGGCTACTTTCTGTTTCATTTTCTTCAGTCTTGCCCCACACATCTTTAGTTTGTATTGGTCTTTTTTCCCACAGACGACCTCTTTCATCCCTGCTTCCAAGAGAATAGAATTTATGCAGAGGGTTGAGCAAATGGAAAAAATATCAATAGTATCCATGTGAGAAGTTATGATTGATGAAGTGGCCACTCTGACAGAACAAGCAGCAAACTGATTTCAGAGACCAGCCAATGAATACAGACAGAAAAATCCTCCCGTTCACAGCATTGTATTTTTTCTTCCTTTCTTCTATTTAAGAACACATAGACCATACAGAGATAGAATGGGATATAAGGAAAGTTCAGCCTGAAGCACGTCCGAGGCACTTCGCACAGAATCAGTCACAAAGACATTAAATGGTTCCAGTGAAATCATTGTCAGCCGCAAGTCACTGTAATAAAGACGCCCATGCTAGGCTTACAAATTGCCATGACCACAACTTCCTTTCCTGAATTGGCACTTCCCATTACCTGCTTCTTGAGAGTCCCAGATGTCATCTGGCTCTGTTCACAGAGGCAGTAATTCTTATAAAGAAATACAACCAGAGAAAGCCAAAAAGCAGGCATTTTCAGAATGAGAAAAATCCCTCTGATTTTATAGTGGTCTTCTCTCCTCCACTCTCCTCTCCTCTGACTGCAGGAACTCGTCCCGGCTCTTCCTCAGAGGTCACTGCCCTCTGCCCGCTCGTACAGGGCTTTCAGCTTCTCAAAGCGTGGCCCCCACTCTTTCAGACACTCATGACCTGCCGTTCCCTCTTCCAGGCCAACAGAGCTGAAGGAACTCAGCGACCCAGCCAACGAGCCACCCCCCTCTGTGAAGAAGACCTGCAGGGAGTCAAAGGGCCCCGTCTCTGGATGCTGGTCAGCATCACGAATAATTTCACACAGGTAGCGGGCCAGGTCCTGGCTGGAGAAAGACAGGCTCTTGCGGGTCAGCTGAGTAGCTCGGCTGGTATTTGCAGTCTGGCCTTGAGCCGGGGACCAGGAGGGAGGCACGTCCCTGCGGACGGTGGTGGTGCTAGAGGAGATGGAGGTGGTGGTGGTCCCTGCTCTAGAGGGGGGTTCAGACTGGCAAAAGTGTTTCTGCTGCTGGGAAGGTGGTTGGTGGTGGATGGCTCGGGATTGGCTATATTGCATTGACTGGGCTGGACTGGGCTGCAGAGACTTTTGGAGTTCTGCCATATCATAGGCATTCTGAAAGAGGGGGAGAAAAAGAGGAAGCAGAAAATGACACACAGGAAGTGGTATACAAATACAGACTACAAATGGTCATTAGCATTGCATTACATGCCATTACATTCGAGCATAATAACAACAGCGTCTGTCACAAAAACTGCAACAATTGATCCCTGGACTAATAAGACAGAACTCTCAGAAAAACTACAGACAAGCTGCTTATTTTGTCTATCACATCATTTATTCCCTAAACTGTTAATGGCATTAATCCGGATTTGGGCTGTTAATGCTGCGTTCTGATTAGTCTTCCTGCACCTGAGAGGAAGAATCCTGTCAGATGCAGTGAGAAACAGTGCAGGCATTACACACTCAGTCAACACAACAAAACTCGACACCAATGCAGCCCATTTTCCCACAGAATGTCAAAAACCCTTAATCCTATTCCACCTAAGCTGATTCCCCTTGTTATTCTGCAGTGAGGTACTTGGGGGAAAAAGAAGAGAGATTGAGAGATGCCCCCTCAGGAAATAAATAAAGAAAAGGGGGAGAGATATTGTTGAAAAGTTGTGTGGATGTCCCTCATAATGCACTCTGATGTTGATGATGATAAACATCAGAGTGCATTATGTAATGTTAGAGGTTGTCATAGAGACAAACTGACACAAGTAGTTGTGACAGGGTGTCATGACAACCTGTAGCAAGCTGTCAAAGTAACTCTGGCCGCTCAGTTGTGCTCTTGTGTCAAAAGCATCGGTTATTGAGAATCTTTCAAAATAGTCACTCTCTCAGACTCTATGACCTGTGTTGCTGGGTTGAATAAAACTTTGTGAATATATTTTGGGTGTTTTAATACACAAGTCATGCACTCACCTGGTCTTCCTCTCCACCGCCCTCCTCATCATAGTTGAGAACATTCTCTCGAATGTCCTCCCAGCCCTCATTGTGTGCGGACACGTGATACACCCCCTCCTTCAAACCCTTGTAGCTCTGCCAGCGTGTGTACAGAAATATCCCCAACAGCAGCACTGTGAAGACAGGAAGTAGTTCAGAGTTCCCTCGAGCACTGATCAAGTAACACTGTAACCTTTGACCAATTCACTATTACAACAGTTGTAAGATTGTGATGATCTGCCAGAGCATATCAGCGCAGGTGGGGAAAAACAAATTAAATACAAAAAATAATTAAACTAAACAAAATTGAAATTTAAGTAGAAACTTATAATATATTCATATTAATATTTTAAAAAATGTATTACTTATAGAGCACAACATAATATATAACTTAAATAAAATTGCAGATGTAAGTGACGTGAAATGCTAATGCCATATACACTGTCTAAGGAAAAATCATTGGTGTCTTCTAGAAGCTCTTCAAAGGAATATTTGCCATTATGTTTATCTAGAATGCGTATAGTTTAGTAGTTGTACTCCTCCACATGTGAACATGCATTCAGGAACCAAAATGAAAAGACAGAGCAACAAATACACAATCTGTCATTCTTTGTGACAGGTTAAGTTTCACAGAAGGATGAACGGACCTCATTTTGTATATGCCTGCCAGTAACACAACTGCACTGTTTGTTGTAATGAAAAACTGCAAAATAATTTAATTACTATATAGACAAATATGTTTGTAATAAAAAAACATGCAAAATACAATTACAATGGTAATTACAACCTAATTACAGTGAATATAATAAATAAATACAGTCTGAGGAATGTTATCCCCCTTACCAATGTAACCCTGACTGTGTCTGCTGGACTGAACTGAAGGCTACTCTTCATTATTTCTGATTTGTTCCATCAGGAAAAATTCTCACTGTTGAGGCAGAGGTGTCGTCTTGTAAGTTTTGTATGTGGTGAGACATACACTAAGACTTTGAAAACCCACTAATCTGTTACAATTTACAATTTGTTAAATTATTAACACTGATACTGATCCCAGATCAGTGTGAAGTACTTCTAAGTGAGTGTCACTGTAGGAATGAAAGCACATTGCCCTGAGCATCCCTCAGGTAATGTTCCCTTAGTGCTAAGGTTTGTAATGTCAGTGTGATGGCTTGGCAGAGATGGCCCCGATATGCTACAAGCACATTATTTTATTGAGCACAGAGACTGGTGTCAAGTATAGCTCGCTGAATCAATCCTACTTGGCGCCACTCTAACCTTTGGAGTGCATTATCTTGCTGTCAAATGCCCAATACACTTTAATCTGCCAACACTCCATTCTCCCTTTTATTCACTCTCTCCAAGATTTTTTTTTATTTAGATACCTTCTCCATTTACCTTCTTTATAGGATGTTTTTCATATTTCTCACTTGCTCCTCTTTTCTTATTGTTTAATCTTCCTTTCTGTTGCTTTAATTTCTTATTTCAGCAGGGATAATATGTGTCCATTGCTACAGTGTTGTCCACAATTTAATGTCAAATCTGTGAAAAAGTCCCGATTAGGACAGTCATGTTGCAGAGATGTGGGGAACAGCCAAATGATGACAAGAATAAAATAGATAGGTAGGTAGATATAAGCATTGTACCCAGTGGAAGATTTCATAATAGCTGTCTCAGTGCTTGACAACTGCTTTTGGATTCATCTAAAGGATATGTGTACTTAACTGAAAGCTTTGTATCACAATTACACACCAACATCTTTTAAGAGACTTAACAGAACATCACACACACTGTTTGTAACAGAAAACTGGGGAAAAAGTCTCTTATTTGAAAACAGACAAGAGATTTTGATGAAGAAAGACCATTGGTGAAACACCATGAAGTTCTGTTATGACATATGGCAAGTTTTGAAATGCAGTTCCTATGTGTTTTGTCAAGCTTTGTGGAAGCAAGTAACAAGATGTGCAGAATACCATACGTAGTGTGTCTATCCAATTGAGATGAAGAAATGGCTTCAGACAACTGTGGCATATGTGTGATATGCAGTATGTGTTAAAAGTGAAAAAAAAAACACTGAAATATCAATGTTTCATACATTCACATTTAGAAGTGTTTAAGTCCATTATTGACCTGTCAACCTGTTCTAACACTTTATGAAATTAGACTGAAATCTATATAATTTAGCTTTTGTTCATTACCAAATGTGACTCTAAATCTAAAAAAGTCGTCTGGATCATCATACTTTGAAAATGACTGCAGCACACCCTGACTCTATTTTCCATCTTTCTGATATTGTAAAAGCTTATGTCGAGTGTCAAGTTCATAGTGATTTCTGAATGCAACTTGTGCGGTTGTTACTCAGCGAAATACTTCATCTAATTTCAGACACGCCCCCTGTATTCTGGCTGCCTGCTTTATCGATTACATGACCCTCTAATTTGCCCTCTCAGACACCTCGCAGGGTGCCCAAGACCAGCCTGGCATTCTAATCTCCAATGGTAACCACAGCAGAGAGGAGAAACATTGCACTGTAGAATTCCAACTAAATCTCTCAAAATCTTTCTCCATTTTCTGTCAGCTGCCACAAAACAAACTTCACGTATCAATGGGAACACAACTCAAACAAATAAAAATAAAAATAAAAATAACTGGTTCCCTTCTCTCATATGTTTCTCACTTCAGACTTTTCAAAGATAGCAAGGAGTGAACATCTAACTAGGTTTTTGATAAACATTTGAACAAACACAATAACATTAATTTCTCATGGCCATTAGATTTATTGTTTCAAAACACACAACAACACAATAAATGTGTGAGAACAAAAAAATGAGAATGAGAGAACAAAGAAAAAGAAAAAGCAGAAGAGAACAAATAAAAGAAAGACACTTCAGAATCACTCAATGCCTGATAATAATTAATTGAACAGTGCTGGAGAACATCAAAATATAAAGATGTTGACTGTAGAGCGCAGACTCTCACCTTGTATTGTGCCTTGTATTGTTATTAAACACTTCTCCACTGCCAACATTTTGTTCTGTCTGATTTGCATTGCCTCATCCATATTTAAAGCTCTTTGATATCATAAACCTCAGTGCTAGTGTTACTTTTGTATCAGACAAACGATGATGGCTGACACCCAGACCAGCACCTAACCAGCATTTAACAGTATTACAATTCAACCACCTTACCCTTGCTTTGTCATCATCTTGCTGTTCTGTTCTCCTATCCTATGTATTTCTTTCTTAATCTCTCTGGAATGACACATCTTTAGGCAGCATTAGTAATTATACACAAGCATGAATGGCATTTGTAATCTAAAATTTGTGATTATCAGTGGCTAGATTATCAGTAGCTTTAAATGACTCATATGAACTACTCTTATGATACATTTATGATGCTGTTTTGACTTTTTGGAGCCTGGCAGTATAAATCACATCTAAGCCTGTGGAGCATTTTAAACATTCTGCCTAAAATCTGCTTTCGTGTCCCATGGAAAACAGAACAAATACTGTGTCAGAATGACATGAGGCAATGACAAAATTTTATTTTAGGGTGAAGCAAACCTTTAAATGCTTCAAATCAGGATGACACATCTGGCATTTACTGCTATCCATTTATAAACTAATCTTCACAGCAGGGTTATTACAGTCTGAAATTTTCAGCTATACAGAAAGCTATTGTGTATCATTTTAGTTTTCAGTCCTTACAAAACCTTACAGCACCCTAAACCAATCCTTACAGCACTCCCATAATAAACTCCCATTATTATGTTTAAGAAATAAGGTATGAGGCTGAACTGTATTGCGAATGTAGTCATGGCTAAGAAGGTAATGAGAAGCAGTGTCTTTTATTCACAATATGGCACAGCCTTGGCAGCCTTACTACTTACCATATAATAAAAAAGCACACAATTTATAATAAAAAATACAATCATTACAATGCCATACATCTGTTTTCTAAATATATTTTATTTTTTATTTAACCTTTATTTACCAGATAAACCTCTATAAAAAAAGTGAAAATCTCTTTCACAGGAGTGTCCTGGTCAAAATGGACAGCAAAATTTCAACAAATTTACACAACACAAACTAAAAACATGTAAAAGTTACATATTATTAAATCATCTTTCATTTTACAATGTTCGTGTGTTTTGTCTTAACAATAATTAACTTGCTCCACAAACACACATTAGAAAAAGATAAAAATTAAATGGTTAAAATATTATTGCATACCATTTCATTTTTCATTTTATTTTCTTTCTATTTGTTGGCACATATGCACATAAATGCACACACACATACAAGCCCGGCCTCCTTAGTTAGACTGAATACTTGTGTTTCCAGTTAAAGGAATATGCATAATATGTGCTTAGCACAATGCAAATCAATGCTGTGAGCAATTTAATGATATCAAGGTAATTTGAGGTAATACGTTGTTCTCAGTTGTAAGACATGAGATCTTTTTTCTCAAATTAAACAGCCCACTTGTGTTGAAGAACATTCAACATGTTTAGTGCTTTCTATTTCAACATTACTCACACAGCACCACGCTTTACATTTCTGAATACCAGCTGTTGGTTAAATGCAAAGAAATGCTCACAGTGACATGCAAATGACTTTTTCAGGGGAATCCTCTCGGAATCATAGAAAGAGACACAGCTGACGAGCTCTGTGAACTATAATTATTATAAGTCTATCTTTAAAGTTCTGATGGGGTTATTCCCACAGATCTGAATTTAGTGAAAGTCAAAGCTCCATGCCAGATATTCTTATCTATCTAAATGGGGACATTACATTACATTACATATTATTCATAACAGCCAGTTATGAATAATATAACTTAACCCACATACTAACCCCACATACTAACCCCTAGAAAACCTTTTGCTGTTTTACAATAAAAAAAACCTTTATGGACTATATTTTTACAGCGTCTTTACAAATGAAGACATCCCCCCCAAAAAAATGTTAGATTTTGATGGACACACACATATTGTTTATATGCCTTATGGGGACTTTCCATAGACATAAAGACTTTTAAACTTTACAAACTGTATATCATATCCCCTAAACCTAACCCTCACAGAAACATTTCAGATTTTTTACATTTAAAAAAAAACAGTTTCCCTGATGGGGACCCCAAAGTGTAGGTGTGTGTGACTTTTACCATCTAGAAAAACAAGAACACACACACTGGGTTTTCATGTTTTATAGGGACATTCCATAGACCTAATTGTTCCCTTTCTGTCGATCACTTGATGTTGTGTCGATGACGACACTAGGGGTTTGTTCTTGGGAGCCCAATTGCATCCAATATTTTATATAAAAAGCCAATGAAGACTGCTGAGTAGAATTTGCATGCCAGTCACCGCCCCGGACATCTGGGTATATAAGCGTGCTGGCGTGCAACACTCAGATTATGTTCTTTGGAGTCGCAAATGTGCAGTCACAACTTATTACATATGAATATTCAGCCCATGGTCTAACCCTGTTGTTCCTACAGGCTAGTGTTGACTAGACACAACATCTACGCAAGTACGTATTTGCCCCAGTGAGACTCATTGCACAAGTGCTATGCAAGGTCCCCTTATTTTTTATTTGGATATGTTTTTGGCAGTACAACATATGCAAAATGGATGATTTGGCTTCCTGGAAATGTTTAATGTTATAATGATCATGGTGGGCTACACTCCCACGGCTGCCTGCCTCATCATGCTCACAAAGTTTTATTACAACTTTTAATTTTTTTTGTAAATTCTGCAGCTGTTTATTATTATTCTGGCACTTTACAATTTGACTTGAGTATTTTTGTCTTTCTGTAGCTGTTTAAGAATATTATTGTTACATTACTTCAGCACTTTAGGAATTATTTTATTTTTTTTAATTAGATGATTTTAGCCCTCAGATTTTGAATGTGACCTTTTGAACTTGTAAATGTGCCATTAGAATGTCAATTAATACTTGAATGATGATAATTTTGTTTGTGTTGTATTCATAGTATGGTTTGTACTCCATGCCTGCATTTTTATTCTTAAATTGTTTGAGGAACATGCAAAATATAAAGCCTTGCAAAAAGTTAAATCAACTTAAAAAATTTAAGCAACTGGCTGCAAAGCATTTTTGAGTTTACTGGACTTCAGGATTAGGTAGTTATAGACACTCATTTTTTGAAGTTAGGCTGGTTGTTCACCTAACTCCTCGTTTCCATTTTAACAAACTCATAATGTATATTTAGATTAACTTATTTAGCAAAGTAGACTTTGCTTAGAACTTACATCCAATAAACTCAACAATGCAGCCAGTTGCTTTATTTTTTTTAAGTTTTTTTAAGTTAACTTTTTTTAAGTTAGTGGGTTTAGGATGATATTATTTAATTCTTGGATGAACGATAGCTTAAACATGCATGCCATGCGTCACAATTAGCACATACTGAATGTATTTACCTAGCAAGGCCATAAAGCAGATGCATATGGCGAAGAGTGAGCTGAAACTGAGCCCCACGTCATCCCGGTAAATGGCCAGTGTCACCTCACAGTGCCTCCCGCGGTAGCCCTCTGGACAGTGGCAGGTGAATTTCGAGGGGGACTGTGCCACACAGGTGCCTCTGTGACAAGGGTGGCTGGCACAAAGCGTGTATATGCAAAACTTTCCTGTGGAGTTTGCCTTGACTATGTGACCTGGAGGACACCTGGGATTGGTTAAAATATGAAGATAAAGAGTAAAATAAACAATGTATGAGTTTCTTATTGGCCATCATGTTTGCATCTTTAGCATTAAAAATGGTAATATATTAAAGTCACAATCCATAACTTTATCTTCATCTCGGGGTAAGGAGACTATTTTGAACAATGATCTGTTATGTTATCTGATGTTATCTGTTATCTGATTTATATTTAAATGCTTGTAAAAATATACCTTAATTATTATTAAGCTGAAAACATATTACAGTCTATACACTCAGTCAATATATTATTGAATTATAAATGAAGTTACTGTTAAGATACAGTGTAATGTTAAAATAACGTATGGCTGGAAAACCTGTTGGGACAATCATTATTTTGGCAATTCTGTTTGGTGCTTGCAGGGTTTTAACTTTGGGGTGAAACAAAACTTTTCCAAACAAAACACATTGTGTCCACATAGACACAATACTTTTACAATAGGCAGTTACATTTATTTTCCTTTGTGAATACAAGCTAGATATCACATTGCAATGGACTTAATACTGAGGAGATTTGCTAAGTGTCAAACAGATAAAGTAAGGGAAAACTATAGACTTTCTCCCTCCAAAATCTCAACAAAAAACAAACACACACACACAGCATATAAACCTGATGTGACCTGCTTCAGGAGACTGCACAAAGTAGGCTTATCAAACTATAGGAGAATAGGGCAGCCTTTCAGCAAGTAAGAGACAATACTGTACCCGCAGACAGACACACAATCACACACTAACATAACCACACAACAGCATTAGAAGGCATTGCAGCCAGAGAATAAAAAGACTGATTAATGGTGAGGAGTAACACATCATGCTTGCCTATCAGCCTTTGACTCAGGCATGTTTACAGGCAATCCCAGGGCCAAGTGCATCAAAGGCTTAGCTAAGGGGGAGGGGGGGGTTGTTTTACAGTATAAATGTGATTGTGTGAGAGACATGTCCATCTCAGATGATCTCAGATAATCTGATCATATGTGTTAAATGACCCGATAACACAAGAGGAGAACTAAATCGAGCATTTTTTGAAAATGCTGTGGGTTTATTTAAACGCTCTATCACAGCATCATCAAGCAGCACCTTTGTTATTGTATTGAATGTACGACCTCTAGTAGCGTAAAATACATATTGTGCTTTTAACATGCATCTTAAATGGATTGTTTGTGATCACTTAGTATCTTCATTAAGAATACTAAGCTCATCATCTACTTAACAACTCTTATAAAAATACTGATTTAATATACATGCGCATGGTTTTGTGCATGCATTTATTGTATATGCGTGCTTGTATACCTGCATTCATGAATCCTCCACAGATCCACACATGTGAATGGGGGACTGCACTGATTTTTTCTGCAAGAATCAGAGGAACAGCCCAAAGACACACCCTGAGAACTGACCACTGACACCCCCTCTCTTGCCTGACCGTCCAGAGGAATATACCGCTCATTGAGTCTCAGGTCCCGCATACAGCCTGTACAAGTAAGAGAAGGAAGGGAAAAAGAAACTGTGTGAATAATTCTGTTGTTTTTATTTCTGTTCCTAGCACCTTGTTCACGTCTTATTGTATTTTTCCTATTTAATATTTTGGTACTGATTATGCTTTGGCAACATTGTAAATGCTGAAATGCTGACAGTCATGCCAATAAAGCTTTGGGAGAGAGAAAGAGAGAGAGAGAGAGAAAATAGGGAGAAATGGGGGGGAGCTTTCACACAAAGTGACCATCCTTTCGCAAAACAAATATAGTAAAAACTGTGAATCTGCCTCTTTTCATGTACATTTGCACTATCCTATGACCTTCGCTTTTAAGAAAAGTGCTTTTAGACTTCATTTAATAAACACAAAGTATGTGCCTAAGGCTAACCGCTTTATGTGTGCTGTGTGCAACGCGGCTCGTCCTCTCTTTTTTAGTCACATGTCTGTCGGTCATGTGCTTCCCCTCTACAAGATACATTAAAGGCTATTATAAATTCATTGTTCCTATTCATTTTTCATTATTGCAAATACAATAGTGTGTAATCATGACAGATTACAGGAACTGTGCTATGAATTGATAAAAGATTGGTCTGACACTTTTTGAGCATGTGACGTACACGCTTGCTGGGTAGGTTCTCACTTTGAGTGAGGCAAATTGGATTTAGTGGTAATATGCCAATCTGCTTTACTGTGTTCCAATACTGGAGCAATTAAAAACCTGACCATGGGACACAGCATTTTTGTTTGCTTAAAAGTGTTTATGGAATTGCTCATAGCTATCCATTCACATTTTGACTCCATTTTATTTATTGTAACCAATTCATTTATTGTAAGTAGCTCTGAAGAAACCAAATCGACTGCAGATCAAGTCTGTGATGGTAGAGGATAAGAATCAAGAGGTGTACTTGCGCTGTTTTAAAAGTAAAGCAGTACTTTACTAATTACTATTTATTTTTTTTAATATTATATAACTGCCCCTGTTGTTTACTCTCAACACGTTGTCATGTTTGGTTATAAAAACTGAGGTCCTGAAGTCCACATAGTGAGACCACATTTAAAATATATAATTCAAAAATTTAAATCTATGTACCATGTTGCCATGCTAACTCTTTTATATGAAAGATTGTATATTTTATGCTGTAAGCTCTACAATAACCTGAAGATCGATATTGTTAAAGTTGTGGAGTTCATGTCAGCCTCAACATCAAGTCATTAAAGCAAACGAGCCGCAAACCAAATGCTACAAAATTCAGAAATTCAAAATTCAGAAATTTAATTTTTATCTTTGTTATGCAACAAACAGCATGATTCATCTACTGTATACATATTACACATTATACATTTTCCAGGAATCAAACCAATGACCTTGGTTCCTACAGCACACTGCTTCTCACCTTGGAAGCTCTTACTGTGTCCTGAGGGGAATGAGTTGCCCAGCATCACAACAGCTGGATCGATAACAATCTCCCGACTGCGACCCAGCGAGCCTGTGACCTCTCGTCTTCCACCACCGCCGTCCAGACGCAGGGTCAACTCATTGTCATGGCGAACTAAATGAACATTATGCCACTCTCCGTTGTCCACATGATACGAGGGCATTGTCAGATTGAAGTCCCCATCGCCAAGGTTGTAGAAGATGGTTAAAAGACCTTGGTAGATCTGACATGTGGAAAAAGAAGACAGAGAACAAAACGAGTGATTACAATTGAATAAAATCAATTAAAATGACTTTTAGATTATCAGTAGAAACAGAAAAAATAAAGTGCCGGAGATGTTAAACAAATAAGAATAATTAAAATTATAAGAACAGTGAGAGAGGAGGAAGGCAGCAGAAGAGAAAGGCTGTATGTGATGAAAAAGAAAACCATTAGGGACTAAATATATCAGATGGGGGCAGGATCTGATAAGACTCTGCTGAGCGCCAACAGAATTAAACATATCAGCCCTTTAATTGGAGACAGAGGGAACAGGATTCAATTCAATGCTGTGTCAATTTGATTTGCCACTGTATTTTTATGCTGCTTCTCTTATTCTCTAGCGGTCAGCTAAGAGACTTTCTTTCATTCATCCTTTCCTTTTGTAAGCATTTTATACACTTCTTAAAGCAAGCACATTTTTTAATCAAATGTTTTCCGGGCAAGCATTAATATTTATGTCGTTAGATTAATATTTATAATGCTAGATGAAACGCATGTAATATCAGGGTACTGTATAAAGGTCTGCAGTTATGCACTCACTTTGAATCATCCAAGATCAAATGACCCTTACGCTGTATTTTGGCATATTAGTCTAATAACTGACTCAACAGTTGTTTTACTTTACAAACTCTACATCTGGAAACCAGGTAAAAACTCAATGATGAGGTAAAAGGTGTATTTGTTTATGAGATAGAAAGCAGTTGGCTACCTCCTGAAGAAAGCTTTATTTGAATTTTAGAACATTTCTGCATGTGTCCCAGAGAGCATAATTTACATTCCTTGTGGGGATGTAAAAGCAGGACTAATCAATGCAATGATCCACGAGGCGGTTAGACTTTCTCACATTTAAACAACAACTGTAAACATGGCCTCTGTGAACTTCTCACCTTCTTTCCTCACATAGAGGCAAGCTTGCTGTTGTATTTCAAGACTACACTAGCTAGGTATTAAAACCTGTGGGCATACTAATCAATAAGTAATTACATTCATCCTGCTGCAAAACTCCTGATTCCATAGGGTTCTTCCACATACACAAGATTTATCCTACAAATTGTAGAGATTGCTCAATCTCTTCTGCATTGCCCTTATAAGTCTTGTGCCAGTCACTGTCGTTGTTGCAGAAAAATAAGGGCCGTGTAAGGCAGGCTGAAAACCTTGATAGCATTTTATATAATGCAGCCGATTGTTCTGAAAAAAAAGGAAAATATAAAAAACTTTAGACTGGAAAAAAAGAAAAGAAACTGTATACTGTCTGCTCAAACCCACAGTGCAAAGAACATAAAGTGAAACTGTTTTCTTGCAAGATTCACCAAGAGTGCAGCACTACCCAAGATTGATCTGTGTTGTGCTTTTATGTGGGTTGTGATGTGCAGTGGATTGTGCGATAGCTGTCCGCACTGTGACTACTGTTTACTAGCGCTGTTTCATCACACTTTAATAGTGTTTGGCTTTATAAAAGCTCATAATAAAATACAACAGACTGCATTACTGCATTTGATGAAATAATACTGTAAGAGGTGGATGATCATGCAGGGACATGATCAAGTAAATACAATAAAAAACAAGTAAATACAATAAAACAACAAAAGCATGCATTTAGACAATGATCAACTATATAATAAGGATATATTTTAATGAAAAGTTAAACACATTGCTGACGGAGTTGGGGCTACACATCTCTTGAAAGAAAATGAATAATCAAATTATTTCCTCATCTGTTGATTCTGACAACAACATCTTGTTGAAAATGTGTCAACGAGATGATGCATCATAATCAGAATCAACAGGCAAAGCTGAACAAGTATTGGCACATCACATCAATTAGCATTATTGCTAAGGTAATTGAAAGAAGCATAGCAGGAGATTAAGTTTTAATCTTTTGCACATGGCACAAAAGCAGCATCCACTGCTGCACCGCTGTGATGCCTCACAAGCATCACAATATAAGCAGGCAATGAAATTTGTAGTCTGCCACATTAGAGGATATAAAATGTCTTTCAGCTCGTCTTGGAGTCACTTTTAATTCATGCCGCAGATAAATCAACCATGATTTACATGAGAGAGAGAAAAGGTAAGAGAGAGAGAGAGCAGAGAAGAAGAGGAGGTAGAGAAACTGCAGAGAAGCTGCAATCAGCAATCCGAACACATCATCTTAAAGCAGATAAAAGAAAAACCTTATAAAATAAGACAGCCTTGGAGTGAGAGGCCAGACGGCATGCATTCTGCAAGTGTATCAGACTCACCGGGAAATGCATACTAATGCCTCTATGATTAAAGACAAACTCGCTGCTCCATTCAAATTCTTACATCGCACTGCTGTTGCAACAATGTTTGCAGGGTCTGGCAGATGGGCTGCTATTTCAGAGCACATCAAGAACAAATAATCTTTACATGCTGGCAGCAAACGTTGTTCATTTGCTGTAAGAACATTTTATGGGTGCTTATTGGTGGGAACACAGAGCGGACGTTAAGAAAACATTCATAAAACATCACTTGGCAGGGTGTTCATTGTCAATCACTTTGTTGAAATTTGAAAAAAAAAATGTAAATACCATGCTTTGAAAATGGGGAAAATGTTCACTTAATAGAAACATCAATAATAGGTTTCTGAATAAAGTAAACCTTGATAATGGTGTAACTATAGAGAGTGAAAGAAAAAGTATAAGACAGAAATAGATGTTTTTGAAAGCACTAACCTCCAGTTTGACATATTCATTCTGTTCTTTGGAAAGCAGGCTGAGAATAGAGCTGCTGTGTTTGCGGGTTCGAACCAGAACCTGAACCTGGGTGTGCCTGGCTGGTAGCGTGAAGGCCAGCTGAAAGTGTACATGACTCCTTCCATCAAACGAAAACTCTGGAACCGCTATTAAACACACAGAAATGTGTTCTTCAGATGGTGCTCTTAAAAAGGATGGGTAAACACTGCAAAAAATGCACTGTGAGAATATCACAGGATGTTCCAGTCTTGTTACATAAAGAAGCCCTACAAATTCATAACACTTTGGAATATGATTTCTGCCAAGATTCTGTGTATGTGAAAATCCTGCCTGGATGCTTAACACTATCCCTCCTACACAGAGCAATTCAAAGATATTTTCTGGCCTACTGAAAAGTGCATAAAAAAACACACACACACACACAAACACAACGTTTGTTACCTCATTGCTCTCTATGGCAATGATTTATCTTCTTTATTTTTAAAGGCACAGCCTCTCTCACCTCTAAATTGTGAAAATAGCATTGTGTTGCATTAATAGCATTGAAATTACCCTTTTCACACTGATGCCCACTGTACCCAGGAATACACTGACAGCTAAAGGAGCCCCATTCACCCTGGCAACGGCCCCTGGTTCCACAGGAAGAAAAGCCCATATTCACACAGCTACTGTCTGTCATAAGACATCCAGTAGTACTGCCAGCTGAGTCTGCGGGGGAACCTAGGTCATAAAACTAAGAAAGAGAAAGACAGAAAGTGAGGAATATAGAGCATGTTTACCTTTGTATTCAGATCCGTTTCTTGGTGGAAAAAGCAAACTAAACTAAACTAAACACTGTAAACATGGTCGTAAATGTTTAATTATCTGATTACTCAGAACAGATTTGGAGGTAGTGAGAAAGCATTGCATTGGTAGAGGAAATGTTAATCTGTCTTAATGTGTCCTGGACATCATGTGAAGCACACATGAAATTCAGTAAACACAAGTTCTTTATTAAAAAAATGAGCAAGAATTTTACTTAAAATATCACACTTTAGCTTGAAGTATATTTTGGAGAAACACTGTGGTTATATTTTTCACATTCTGTTTTTGTATTTGTTTTTTTCTTTTTCCTTTTGTGCACTTTATCAATATACAGTAACACACAACATAGATTTAATCATCTTCTCCTTGAAATCCAATCACAAGTGGTTACAATGGACACGTTACTTCCATGTGCAAACAGCAATGTTCTTCAGACACAGATCTAGAAAGTAGATGTAAACAGAGCAACAGAAGACTGGAAAACACACAGGACAGATAGAAAAAGAACAAAATAACACATAGCAGGAAAATGAAAAAAGACAGAAAATAATGTGTAGGGCACAGACCAATCTAGTGGACCTTGAAAGTGAAGAAATTACAGAAAAAGCCCATCTTTTTATCTTGTATTGGTGTTTTCACCTTTTATCCAGCATGTTATGATAAATATTAGCATACTAAGAAGATTATAAGTAAACAAGTGCTGGTCAAAAACAAGTGCTGGTGGTAGATCCTTCTCGTATTTGGCACCCAAACTTTGGAATAGTCTTCCCAGTGTTGTCCGGGAGGCAGATACACTCTGTCTTTTTAAATCTAGACTAAAGACCCACCTCTTTAATCTTGCCTACACATAGTCATATGGATTTTTACTCAAATCCCCTAAGGGATTATTAGGCTGCATTAATTAGGTAAACCGGAAACCGGGAACACTTCCCATAAGAACAGATGTACTGGCTACCCACTAAATCTGTCTGTCTTTCATTCCCCAAGGTCCTGTAGTCAGCTGGACCCAA
>JAZGTI010010198.1:0-17940 GCA_036877585.1 Botia kubotai
CTGACCACCTTTAGCTGGCTCACCTAAAAATGACTATTTAGACTTTAAATGAGAAGGCAAAAACTGCTGCTATCTATCTATCTATCTATCTATCTCTCTTTCTCTCTCTCTCTCTCCATCTCTCCCTCTCTCTCTCTCTCTCTATATATATATATATATTTGGATTTCACCAAAAAGACAATGTTGTTTATTAACAGTAGATGCAAAAATCAAAGCAATTATCTGAAATACACAGACTTCAGTTTCTTTATTGCCTTTCATGTTATCTCTGTGTGATCTTAAATTGGGCATAGCAGAAAATAAACCATGATGAGACACTAGCTTTGAAATTCTTGTGCGACTGCTACATATCAGATCCGACACCTACACGTCACATTACAGTAGAAGGTGGTGTTGTACTGCTACATGTGGAAACTATTGATGTAAAACCATCTAAAAGGCAGTAATGTGCAAAAATTAATTGAATATATAAATGGAATATTGTATGGAAATAAAGATGGCAGAATAGATTTACTAGATGATGCATAAATTATGTACAGACACACAACAGATGCTTCACCACAAGGATGTAATTCTAGTTCTCTGTTGTATTTGCCAATGTTGTGACCTCTTTTAGCACAGCATCCATTTTAGGATTATTTAGTGTTTATTTACAGCAAAATGTAACTGACACAACATTCAAACAACATCATAGAAACAGCTTTGAAATATTTCTGAAGTATTTATTCCATTTCATTGTTAATGCTGCAATATGAAAACACTATTCTACACACATTATAATGTGATTTCAGCAGCTCATGCGTCTCATTGTGACTTCACCCTCGGTGTGACATCTGCCCGTGGGGGCATTCGAAATTGTGTAACGATCAGAAACGACAGATTAATGCAAATTCGAGTAGTCCTCCTGCTAAATATCCATTTAGAGTCGACACCAAAGCAGTGGAGGTCAAATGAGCCCTCAGTTGTGCCGATGACCAGTGTACGTGTGCTGTCACATCTTGATCTCCATTTCACACTCTGCCAACACATCTTCTGAAGTGCTGTTAAAAATCTTGAGAACTGTGAATTACAAGCAGAACAGAAAATTCTGATACTATCATGAGTGTATGTAATCCTTTAAAAGAGAGATTCAGACACAAGAAGAAAATAAGTCATCATTAAAGTAAAATCTGTGTCAAATTGTCATTAGAAAATACCAGAACAAAGGCTCGTCAAATTCCAGTTCAAACAGGGTGTCTCTCACTTCCATAAAGTAGTTCTATAAAGTTGGGCGGTTTTTGGATGAGATTTCCATTTATTTTGCTCTTTCACTTTTGCTCTTTGTCTCATTCTCTTTTCAAGCTGAGACTTCCTGTGGTGGTTTTCTGTTGCCAGCGTCCACATGGCAAATCAGACTCTCCTTATGTCTCCAGTGCTATTGTCCTGTCTATTCTTCAAGCTGAAGACAACAAGTGCAAAAGATCTGTTCAATGGCTCCATCTCAATCTAATGAGAATTCATAACTATTTTGTTCATAACTATTAAGTTGGTGATTGTGTGAGTTTGTATGACTTAATTTGTACTTAAACCTATCATGAAGCTCCATCCTTAAACCCTTAAACCTACCTGTAGACAATGTATTAATTCATATGCAGTCACTACCATTTTGCCAAATTGAACCATTATTGTGTCAGTTGGACAATGTGAATTGTCTAAGAGCGTGTTGAATGGCTCAGCAAGGAAAGGATGAGACAACAACTGAACAGCAATGCCTTCGCAAACATTATCCATGACACATATTTAGCAATTTATGCAGTCAGAGACCATTCTCCATCATATGTGCTTGGGTCCAAGCATGATACCTCCATTCTTATCTGTGGTAATCAGATTTCTGCCAGCATCACAGGATTTGACAAATGGCCCTGTGCCTCAGTCCCACTTCCCATTTCCTCCTCTTCAGACTCTTCCTGTATTCTAAGTGTGATGTATAATGGTGCCCAGCTCTGTCAGGCAGCTCTGAATGGAATTGTTGTTTCCTTTATTGTTCCACTGCCTTTGCTGTGGCAGTCAAATCCAGGGCTGGATGCATCCATTCAGATACCTAAACAAGCAGAATCTCCTGGAGAACAATTGCAGTGTGGCAGCAGTGATACGTCGCAGTCACAGAAAATGATCAGGACAGAACTTTCCACAAGAGCACTAATGTATTCTCTATATGCTCTCTAGCTTAAATTGCTGTGATTAGTTTTCCTTTTATTAGTTTAAAGGTGATTTAAGGGTTTATTGGCTTCTAGTCTGACTGATGAAGAGTCAATGCAACATAATATCTTTTAGATATTTTATTTATAATTGCTTTTTATAAAAACAGAAATCCATTGAAAAGTCATTGTGATGAAAGCAGAGACATAGATAATACATCAAAATGATGTATAACAAATGCAAATCTGACATATTACTAGCTAATAAAATATTAAAAATACTAATTTGACATTGTTTAAATAAAAAATAGCATTTTTGTAGAATTTATAAATGTATTTTAGATATAATCTATTTTTGACAGAACTGATGTGACAGCCTGAGAAATGTGGGTGTGGGTGTCACTTTTGGGGACAGCCTCATTTGTAAAAAACAAAAGTGTGGGTTAGGGTTAGAATGTAGTGTTTATAACTACATTCTATGGAATGTCCCCATTTAGATAGATTTAGATACGTTTTGCGCGTGTATGTGTGTTATATTATATGGTTGTATTATTATAGTTTGTTGAAATTTAACACATCGCTTACAACAACAGCTAGAACTAAATTACAAAAAAGAAAATTAAACGAAAGTAGTATTATAAATCTCACTAACAGGTCTCTGTACACTTCAGTATGTTAAATACTACCTACGGAGCTCGCTAAATTCCGGAATGAAACTATCAATTTGTATTCAGTAAAACAAAGAGCAGGATTAGAGTACTAATGAGTAGCTCATTACAGCCAAAATACACACAACTGAAAAGAACCCAATTCCAGATGGCAATATCGGAATTGTCTGGGTTTATCTTCAGCCTTCCATGGTGTGTTCGAGTGAAGCACCTCATTTGTTTTGACTCACTATGTGCTGTCTTCCAGCTTGCCATGCTATTTGGCATCATGCTGCTTAGTTCTGGAGGAGGCCATGGGTGAGTGGCTGCTGCTGCTGCTGCTTGACACATATTAGTTCTTTCCTCCTGAGGTTTACATTGTGATTTGAAAGCTTACTGTGCTCTCTCAGTTTACTGTAACATAAAATACCAGAGTCAACCAAAACATTTAAGGTATTATATCTGTGGTCTGGTACGGGTCACACTAAGTGGCACAATATTGTTGCCCAGTTAATCATGAGAAGTTTGATATTCAGGCTGTATATCTTGTCTTGGATCTTATCCATCATGACTGGTGTTAATTCAGCCCAGTCAATAAAGGGATGAAATTTAATACAGGGGTAAATTAGATTCAGTACTTGAGGAGTCATATAGAGAGTGTTAGCTGTAAATTGCATGGCTCAGTCTGTACAGCTAAATCAGGTGAACTGAAATGGATCTGAACTTAGCCCTGAATCATAAACCAGTAAAGCAACAATACATATTTTCTTGCTCTATAGAGTATATAATTATAACAGCCAAATGCTCCTGTGCATAACTTGTCTGTGTACTAACATCCAAAATATACAGAAGACTTGTAATGCACCATAAACCATTACTTATCCTTCCATCTATGAGAATCTGTTCATCAATAGGTTTAATAGTGCCCTAAACACACCACATCTGTTGCAGCAGAACACTTGTTTTTATATGTACCATGGGTCTCATACTAAGTTTCACAGCATGTAGGTCTCAAGCATACCAACTGGCCTACTCTTTAATTCCAGTGTGCTCACACATTTCTTCTCTGTTGATACTGGTTTATATAAACTTGTACGTATAATATTGCATACGTTTGCTTAAAAACTGGGAGTAAAAAAAAGTCTTAATGTGACCCACACACTCGTTTTTGTCTCGCTTTCCTTAAAATATAAAAGAATATGAATATATGTATTGTGAATATATTTGTAACCACAAATTTATATTTATTTTACAATTGGATAAGCAAATCTTCATTCACAGCATACTATTCACAAACGCAAAACACAATGCATATACAGTACATGACTGCGCTGTTTGTAATGTTTAATATTTTAAACTGTTTAAAATGTTTACATTATACACATTTTCAGATTATAATCATGAAACAAGACAATAATCACTTATCAAAATATGATATAACAATTTGCTGATTTAGTTTTTTAAAGTACCTTCTCTTTATCCAATGAGAGGTGAGTTTTTACTATATTTTAGTCAGAATATCAAGGAAATATAGCTGCATTTCGAGCTTCCTGCCCACATCTGGAGATCTCCAGGCTGCAAATATACCCTTCAAAGATTTGTCTGCTGCGCAATGTGCCGCAGTGGGAAGCCTGATTTTTTTCTGCACATTTTAAAATGTTAATTGATCGTGTCTTAACATTTAACAGCCACCCTGTAGGATTCTAAGCTTTTCTGGGCCCTGCTGGTTTGAAGGGCATTTGGATCTTTGCCAGAGGAAAACAGTGATATCTAACAAAATTTATTGAAATGTAAATTTTGCCCTGTGGATCAACATTTAAATGTCCTGTCCTACATTTCCTGCATTTTTTTGAATCAAACTAGCCAGAAGCTCCGCTTACCTGTATCATTCATAGATTACCTGTGATGTAAGGAGCTGAGATATTAGAGGCAACCATTGTTTAGTGATACTGATATTGCAGTCTGTGAGTAATGAGGTCATTCATCGTCCTTTGATGCTGCAGAACAGGGCGGTCTGGTAACAAAAGGTGGCTGGTGGCAAACCTGACTCATAATGACAGAACAGACTGAGTCGTCTCGGCTAATGGCAGCCTGTCATGAGTATGATGATTCTATATCTCTATGTCACTGTGTTTGTCCCTGAGCAGTTTGTGTGAATGATGAAGATCTGAAAGAATTTCTGATAGATCGAATGTTGTTGTTATTATATTTTACCAAACAATGTGAATTCCACAATTATGTCTTCCAATAAAGTTTCCTATTGAAACTGCTCAACAGGGACTCTTGGAGAGTAACAACATTACAGTGGGGTTCTCTGAAGGGCTCCTTTAAAATAATTTGTATTGTGAAATTGCTAATAAAAATAAAAGTGACTTGACTTGACAATGATTTTGTTCCAGTTTCTGAAATGAAGGGCTTGGGAAAGTAAATGGGAGGATTCTGGCTATATTTGTATAAGATTTACAACATTCTCAGCTACTAATTTTTGCTTAGTTCATATGATAAAGAAAAACATCATTCAAGCAGTACAACAAATCAATAACAAACAGGAATAAAGCATCATACATATAAGATACAGGAGATATATAAATCTACACACGAAACACATTTTTAGATTGTCATTGATGTGATATCCATCACAGCAGACTATCAGTGTTCAAGTTCACGGAAACATTTGACCAATAAATAAAAAAGAATATTAAACAAGAAATGAGTTTTTTAAATATTGTTAATCTTATATGAAAGAGTTTTGATACATTCTGCTATGTATTGATTAAAAGGTTTAATTTGACAGCTTGTTAACACAGTCGGTCTGCACCACTGGATTTGTTCACTGTTCTCATCACAGCTTTCAGCTTTACATCAAGTATAGAACGTTCCTGCAGAGAGTGAGACTTACTATTTAAATACGTATTACAAAGCACCATGGTTTAATAAACCTAAACAGATTATACATAAGATATGTGTGACTGAAAGATGAATGACTTTTGATTAAAAGAAACAACATTCATAATAATGTTTAAAGCTTCTGTCCTGTATGAAGCATTTATAATCTACTCTCAAGTCAGGCTGTTGAATACTAAAATAACCAGCTGGCCCAAAGATCATGCTCACAGCAAAGATCAGCTCCACAAACTGTCAGACATATGCTTCACTGAACGAGGCCTCAATTGGGTATAACAACAATTGGGATATGATGCCTTCACAGAACAGCCCTGTATTRTAGTCATAAATGAAGCCTGAAGAGCAGTTCCTGTGACTCTCGGACAGTTGGACAAAAGAACAGAATTTGCTGCAGGTGATGTTTAGTAATTCATTCATTTATGACTTCACTACATATTGGTGGTGATTTTGCTGCGTGGTAAAATCTGTCTGTTTTTATAAGCACTCTCCACACCGAGGTGTTAAAACACTTAACTCACAGAACAGAGGCAAACTGTGAGTACATGATCTGACAAAATGTCTCATTTTTAGATTTCTTTTTGAGGTGCTGTTAGATTTTTAACGTTTCCAGGCTATTTTATATGGTAATTGTCACAACACCCACATGACAATTTCCACTTGTAAAAGACACAGGGGATTTAGATGACATGTGGAAGGATGTGCTTAAACTTCTCATAATTGTGTTTATCTTGCACCGATGACAGATATACAGTTTTGTGTAAATTATGAAGCTTTTAGATGCTTGTTGATAAAGCATGACCTACAATGTGTCTGCATTGTTCTGTGTATTGTGACTGACTGTTTCTGAAGTGTGAAAAGCCAAATATAGGGAAGGAAGTGTTTGTATATGCTTGTCATTTCCTGATGTCCCTGCAGAGTCAATTTGTTTTGTGATGGTGCTGAGTATTACATAGGCTGCGAGTGTTATATTTCAAAATTAGATTGCCAAGATAAAACTGCCCAGAAATTCTCTGGAGTGCAGACAACAGAACCAATACAACCAAAATGAACCCACAGACATCATAAAGACAATTTCTAACAGACTTAAGGAATGAGAGGGATTGATTTCCTTTTCTTCATCCAAGACTCATTAAAATAAATGGCAGGATCAAAAAGGCACATTTGATTAAAGCCACACTTTGAAGCAGTCATTTTCCACTTGAGGTTGTGTGTCTCTACCTGAGATGTTTAGGAGACATTTAGGAGCATGGTAAGATAAATCCTATTTCCCTCTGAGGCACATCTGTACCAGCCACATCCCAAAAGTAGGCCTGTTTTCCTCCTTCACTTTCATCTGCAGGATTGTTTTGCTTCTTAGTACTAGCTTGTATGGTTTACAGCATACCAGAGCCTCTCAGGAGAATGAGATTATTACTTACATGTCATAATGTCCTCTGCTACACTACAGACATCCAGAACGTCATTCATCTGATTTATGATTATTACACTATTTAGAAAGAACATGAAGAGATGTTGCTATAAAAATTGTTCGATTCTACTGCAAGGTTGTTCTGAGAAACACTTTTGTTTAAGAGACTATTTCCACCCCTTCATTCTTAACCTTTTAACTAACGACCCCAACGTTATAAAAGACACAAAAACAGCTGAATGATAATAATGATATTTTTCACAGTAATATTTCAAAGTTCCATTGTCCTTGTGCTAAATATCAGCACTTTTGGAACAACGCTGTCCTATAAAAATTACACACTCAAATTAGGGACTAATTGTTGTTCAATGCATAATTGATCAGACAGTTGATACCCACAATTCTCTGTGTGTGTGTGTTCTGCAGCTCATTACACTGCACTTAAAAGTACTAATGTTTCTATAATATATTAGATTATAGAATTGTGATTTTTTTTAGGATGTTTTAAGATTGTGTTTTTTGTTTTATTTTTTATGGTCGACAAACAGTCTCTCGTCTTCAAGAAAAGCAGCTTGTTCATCAGATACATGCCGTGCATATTATTACACAAAGCTTCTTTCAAACTGCTGTGCTATAATGTAAAGCTCTATAACATGTAGCGCTAATTCTATCACAAAGATGTTGCCTGGGGCTATATACCACCCAACAGCTCATCTAATGTCACACTATTGCCACTTCTGTGTTGGTGTTCCACAGGAAGATTAGAGTGTAAACAAAATGTTTGGGACAGATGCACAGATCCACTGCTCTCACTCTCTTTCTCCCACACTGTGGCTTGATCTGGTTTTACTGTGTAGAGACACGCAGGGTCGGCTGTACCTTTCTGTCCCTCAAAGGAATATTGAGGCACCTCTTCATTCAGTTTGTGCTGCTTAATAACCCCTGTCTCACGCTTCACATCACCCTTCCCCTCCAACCTCCATCAAATCTGCATGTGATTATCCCCCTCTGGTAATCTCACTCCTCTCCCTACCTGCCGCGCCGCTGCCTCTCGTTTATTGTTTAGTTTAATGATGTGGGGACTTACAAGGACTTACACCTGATTATATCCCACATGACGAATCCCCCATAGACTGACCTTGCAGTTCACTATTGCTATTGGCTAAGCAGACTCAGCCCATTTGGCCAAATTCCTCTCTTTCTCTCTCTGTCTCTCTCTCTCCATTGGTTGTTGTTTATCCACCCTGCGTGTTTACCTCCATGAGTCATCTGTTTGTCACATTGCAGCTCCTGGTTGCTTTTGATGAATGCTGCTTTTTGCATAAAAGCCCAGCATTAATCACACTGTTCTGACAGTATGACAGCGAGGTGGGGAAAGGTCTCACAAATATATCCTCAAATTTTTCAAACCCCCCTCTCTCGTTGCCCGTACCCCCATGAGTGTGGTGTGCTAGAATTCCCAGTCTCTCTTATTTTTCACTGCAGTCACTGTGATGAGCAGCAGAATGTCATTTTATTAGTTACATTATCCCTATTTATCCCTACACACACACACACACACACACACACACGTACTTCCACCCTCCTACACCTCTCTGCCTGCCAGTCTTAAGATTCTCTCTCCCTCTCTGCTCCTCCACCTCTCCATCTCAATGCGCCACAGCTCCTCCCTCCACCTTGCACAGCATCGACTCCGCCCTCTCCGTCTTCTCGCACTCTCGCTCGCGCTCTGCTGGGTATGTTATGTACACGAACGGGTGTGCTCCTGTTTACATGCGCGCCTGCATTTGGGACAGACTCTCCTGTCATCCGTGGACCGTAGCCGTTCCCGCTCCACATCCGGAACATTTTCGGCACCTCTTGCTCTTGCGCTTTCTGGAATTGTGTGCTGTTGTGTTTTTTTATTTCTTCACTAATTAAAATCTTTAAAGGCCTCCGCTGTGCCGCTCTTGAGCGATCTGGATGTAAACTGCGCTCTGGCAGAATGGAAGTGCCAAAATTAGGCTGCACTGCATGACGTTTCTGGTAAGAGCAGTTAGCTTTCTCTGCTTGACGAGCATTTTGAGAACTCTGGAGTGCTGTGGACGATGAAGGAAGATCAGAGTTTATTTTTTAACGCAGAATTGTGTTTGAGATGAAAAGGGGACACACTAAGGGAGAAAGATGCTGAATAATGGTTCTTAAGGGGTCACCGGGTATAAGATTTGAATTGGATGTGGACTGTCATCGGACTGTAAATGAATATCTGCCAGTGTGAGCGTTCATGCATATTTTCACCTGCACTGTGTTTCTAAAAGAATCATCTCACCCTCCCCATTTCGTGCTCAGGATTTTTCTGTAACCGCCTTAGAATACATGTTGTGTAAAGTGCAGCCTTCAAAGTATACTTACGACTTCAGTACAAACAGTTATTATGAGTGTAAATGCTGCTTATCCACGCTTTTGTTGTGGTTTATTGCTAAAAGATAAATAAGGGATTGATTTCAACACCTTTCAGTGTTATTTTTTATTCATAATATTTATTATAGACTGAACTGAACACTCTCTCTCTCTCTCTCTCTCTCTCTCTATAATTTCCTCTCTCTCTCTTTCTCTCTGTTGGACTGCTCAGAACATCCAACTTCCTTTGCTGTTAAAGTGGCATTTAAAGGAATATCATTAGACTTTATTTCTTAATCTTGGCCGACTACCAAAAATACATTAAGGAAGTCTTACTGGATACATCAGAAATTCATGCTTTCACAGCTGTCAGATCCATCTATGCATAGTTGCTAATGTCAATGAGCATTGAGTCTCCATCATCTGTACAGGCCATCAGTGATGCAAGTACTGATGTGTGAAGACATGTCTAGTGCTCTTGAGAACTTCTCTGTTTCTAATCCACAGCTCAGTGTGTTCAGGTTTTATAAAGCACACAGGGAATGTGCACAGACCTGCTTCTGCTGTTTGTATCTGAACACAGGGCTATCCATGTATTGGGTAGAAACATAAAGCATCTGCGTGGCAACCGTATCTTAGGTACATCCTGGAGATGCTGTAACTTGCAGTAGAGAAATCAAGCAGTGAAGAAGAGTGAGTCTTTACAATGAAATATGTTTTCTGGCGGTTGTGTTAACAGACAATATTTCCATTGAGCAAATTCTCTGCTGGTGGTATTAGCATTATGATAATGCTGCAGTCTGATAACAAACACCAGATGAAACAAGATAAGGCAGCGGTACAGGAGAGCTGCATCGCCTGCATGTGCTGTGTGTTCACACATGTATGAGCACCTGTGCTTTATAGTCCTAATGTTTTCACAGTGTTTGCGAATGATGCAGCCCAGGCAGAAAAAAGGGTCCAAATCCCAAAAATCATTACAATTCAGATCCTTGCCAATTGCAACCTCTGAATCCCCCCCACGGCCCTCCGTTCTCCACCCTCCCTGCTAGCTCTTCTATTCATTTACCCTGTCGTCTCGACACACTTTTTTAAGCACTCAGCGAGGCCCTGCTTTCAGCTCCGGTGGCACAGATAGAGAAATTGGGCATGCATTTGTCCTCATTGTGGAGAGATGCAAGAATCAGACGCCATCAGTGAAGTGGCTCATTCCTGTCACACAAAATGAGGGACTATTAAAATGGGCCGTACGTAGCGAGCGAGCCAGAGAGGGGCGGCAGTGAGAGGCGACCGAGTGCCATATCAGACAGCGAGCGCTCACTTCAGCCTCCCACAAATGTATTCAGAAGGCCACAGAGTCGCTTCACTGCAGTGGACTCTTCCATTAAAATTTCATCATAACAGCTTTATGTAAAAAATAAAAAATATGAGACAGGCATGTAGGAGGGGGGCAGGCCCTATTTTCCATCCTATCTGAGGGGTTATGTGCTCAGTGTGAATGAAATTGTGTTTGTAAATCGGTGGCAATGCAGTCAGTCATTTCAAAGCAGCTGCAGGTGCGTCGTCTGGGCTGCTGTCAATAGACACGTTTGCTTCTTGTTACAAAGCAGTGGAAGATATCATTAATTGTATCGGTCAGAGTAATACAATTATTAGCCTCGGATGGAGTGCTGGTCATAGGAACAATGCTGGCATCATTTAGAAAGCTTGAGAGTGATTATCCCGTGGCTAATTTTGTGAGATAAGACGCTTCCTAATAGAACCACTGATAAAGAACTCCAAGGAGCTCGGCTTGAGCTAGATTGCTTTCGGGATTACGATCGCCCTATATTCTCACCGCAATTTCTCTCTCCTTTTGTTTCAATTAAACCTAAAACAAAGAGCCCTGTGTTTAAAGGAGAGAAAGAGTGGTTGGAGTAATTACCAGCTTTGCCTGCTGGTAGCGTTGAATTTAAAGTGAATCTCAGGAGCTTTAATACGGAAAAAAAGTCTTTATGGAATTATTATTAAGCATTTCCAGAAAGCTGAGAGTAGGATTGACATGGAACCAGGTCCAATTAGACTTACGATGACAAGGAACCTGACAGCATCTCGGGCTTTGCAAATTTAGCCCAACCATGTGCTGAAATAACCTATAATGTTTCAGCAGGTGGATGGACACACACATGTGTCGTTCGCAAAGGATGGATGCTGTTATTGTCAGGATTAAGAGAGCAATGCGAGAGTTTTCAGAAATGCTGTACATCTGTTAAATGTTCAACCCTTGACAGATGCTTATTTAAACTGTTCCCATCACATATTTCTCCACAGGCAGTTAGTCAGAAGACCTATTTTCGTGTGACAGGTCGTAACTAAGTTCAATCTCACCCATGCTCGGAGTCAAAACATTCATGTCATTTACTCAGTTTATGACAGCAGGAAACTTCCGGGCCACCTCTCGGCACTCTTGGTCTGAACCTTCTTTTTGATGCTAGTTTTCATTTTCTCTTTCAGATGCTGTTTGAGTGCAAGCATAGCAAACTGAGGAGAAAAGAAATAAAGAAATTCATATAAAGATCATATAAAGAAAATATATGATCTCAGATCAAACAGTCATTCTATATAGAACTGTATCATATTCCTCTCCATGCAAAAAGCTAGTTTTGGCAGTTGAGTCGTACCTTTTGTTTGAGTGAAAAAATGTTATCTCAGTGCTTGACATTTGCGTTTCGATAAGTCTTGAGTTCCTGTGTTTCAACATCATGGTCCATGTTAGTTTCTCCTTTAGTGGAATGTAGCTTTCCAAACCTTGGGCTTTGATCTAAATCTTACTGTCATCAAAAAACAAGATCAAAAGAGTCAAATGGAAGCGAACAGTTGGAAGATATGCTGCATCTGTAGGCTTAAAACCCAAGCTGATTGTGTATACAAAGTTCTTTGTGTGAGGTAGGAAGAAGACAAATATATGGGGCAACAGGGCTGATTATTGATTTGGCTCAGGTCTTCTCTAATGAACTGCTGTTGTAAATACTGATAAATACAGCTGCTTATGTTCTGATGAACAGCATCAACTTTATTTGCCAGTCTCAACTCGGTGCAGTTTTTACACTATTTTAAATGACCACAGATATTTGTAAACAAAATATTGGTATCTCTCTTTGCCTCTGCTTTTATTTATATTCCAGTCAATTTTGGTAAGAGAGTGACTCAAATGCAAATAGAAAAAAATAAAGACCAAAATGATTTCCAGTGTCTGTCTCTTTCTCTCTCAAAGAGCACACAGTGCGCCTGCAGAATTAAATTTATGTGCGCGAACGTGACTCCAGCTGTGACCAGGTTTTCACAATATCAATAAAACACTTTTTACATTTTTTTACACAATTTTTAAATGATCAGTGTATAAGTGAATTTGATTTTACAAACACAGAGTTAGGAGAGAGTGAATGTGGTCACCTGTGCCATTTCACCACTATAATACTGCATGAGAACAGACGACCAGTTACCACCAATTTGGTAGTTGGCTATTTATGCATTGAGAATATTTATACAGCTATTAACCACTGACTGGCGTCATCCGCTGAAATGTGTGCAATGTGATCAGAGCTGTGAAATGAAAGAGAGAAGGAGAATAGGAGAGAGGGAGAGGCAGAGGATGATGAATAAATAGATTGGCAGAAGAAACGAGATAAAGTCCCTCAGGCCCGTATAGCCAGTTAGCTGCAGCTATATATATTCTGTATACTTTGAACTCGCAGTAGCTTTCTATTAGACGGTTGTACTGTTATGAAACATTGTGCTTAGTGCTATCATTTGTCAGCTCAAATGAATCATTATTTAATCTTCCTCTAAAAGAACAATTAAAATCGAAGCTAAATGAAACATTTTGTAATTGCGATTCCAGACTTCTGCTTGTGCCTCACATTCGACCGTCCTCAAAGCGAAGCCAATTTTTTATTGTTTTTCTTTTATGGTTTCTCTTCTCCGTTTCTCCTTCCTGCATTTGTATTGATGCACTTTTAAGTGAGTAGAAATGTAATTACAATTTGTTCCTTTTAGAATTTCGAATGATGGATTTAAATTTAACTTGACTTAAACTCTTAAAGGTGTGAATGTTTTTGTAGCGAGTGAAGACAGCACCTCGAGTCACAGTATTTCAGCTGCTTTAATCAGCCATGTTTCTGGTACGATATACAACACTTTCATAATGTAAAATATTGTCATAGATGCAGCAGCAGCTGTTCTTTCTTTTTATAGTAATAATGTTTTAATATAAAGCAAAAAGCTGCTGTTGATTTCCTCAAAGTATAACCATCTGGAGATCAAAATGAGTTAATAACCACTATGTAGACCGTATTGTTTCAGTCAGTCTTACTTATCAGTCTGACTGTAACACTGGTTTCCTAACAGGAATGTTTTCAACACTTCACTAAAGCCTTACAAAGTGAAAACATTGTGTCAAAACACACAGTACATCATTTAAAACAACAAATCAACACTACTCACTTTAAACATTGAAGGAAGCAGAGAAACAATAAAAATAGGCTTAGTTAAACTGTTTTTAAGTGGTCAATAATTACTATAATTGAATGAATTTCCTGTCATTTATGTCACACGTTGTGCAACAGATCTCTGGGTTTATATGGATTATAAAATCCAAATAAATAGGAATGGAGGAATCTGCAAGTGGGTTATTCCCCTGCTTTGCTTATTTGTCTTGCATGGTCCATCTGAAGCTCAACAGCAAGGTCAGGACTAAGATGGTGAATGTGGAGAGAAAATAAGATGGTCCAATGTGATATTTTTCTCAAGGTTATCACCAAGATGAAACAGGGGACGAAGCAGAAGAGTGAGAGAGGGAGAGGAAGAGAGAGGGAGAGCAGGAAAATAGACCTTTGGGTTAAATTACATTTGTACATGAGTGGGTGAGACAGAATATCACCCAGTGAGCATTAAAACACATGGGCAGTGTAACACGAAAATATAAAATCAATTCAGCTGATCGTCGTTCTCTGTGGTCTCCGATGACAATGAATTTTGATATTGCAGCGACGGGCGTGCTTGGTTTTGTCTGTTTAATTTGTCTGGGAACTAAACATCCATGAGAAACGATGTTTTGTTGGCAAAGTTAAATTCTCATATTTGTGCTTCAGTCCTAAACATTTATTTTCTTGGTTAGTTATTAAAGGTCTCTACCTTAAACAGATAAATAGCTTGGTTTTCCAACATTGGAGACAGAATTGATTTCACCCTCTGGCTTGACAGAGGGCCCTGAAAGTAACAAATGGTGAAGAAGAGGACAAATCTTTGAAGCTCAACACTTAATTAATGTCATGAGTGTTGGGAATGTGAGGTAATCTAACAGAGATCTAGTCCTCCATTAGTGCAGGAAGGCATCAGCTGACAGACACTGTGAGGAAGCTTCACTAATTCTCCCACCTGCAGACGACAGATAATTGAAAAGTGAGCCTGAAGATCTGTCACTTAATCTGCTTGTATTTCATCAAACCGGACCGATCAACAATCCTTTTAACTGCTTCATCATGCACAGCCTGTTCGAACCCCTGTCGATTAATGTGAATGCTACATTGAAAGCGAGATACTGCAGCCCACTGCAGCATATTGAGTTACAGTGGATGTTGCAATGTGGTAAAATAGGACATTACATATGAGAATAGAGACTACTGAGGGTTCTTCCCTCTCAGAGGAGCACTGTGTTAAAATAAACTTGTGGTTGACACTTTATTTCTTCCGCTGAAGTCAGGGGGCAGGGCTGAATGGCTGCGACCTTCCCATGTCACTGAGGGAACAGAATTCAGGGGAGAATGTAATTTTCACCACAAAGATCTCAGAAGAGCAGGCAGCTTTAAACAGCACGCAGCCTGTCATGCTCATGAGAGGCTGCAGCAAAGCTTGGTGTGAATGTTGGTTGGTAATTAGTAAATACAGAGAATGTTTAGTGCTGTACTAAAAAGGAAAAGTCTGTCCTTTAGAAATTGATGTACGCTAAACACAGCAAGCTTTAATCGTGTGTTTAGTGTAAACGGTTTCATTTGGTTCTTGTTGCACCTGTTTAGATTACCTTTAATATTGAGCTGTTAACGGCTTCGTACTTGATACACTTGCTCAACCCAGACATTCAACTGGCCAGGCTGTAAGGATCTAATTTTAGTGCTGCCTTTATCCACATGTAGAATGGCTCTCATTGACTGCTGTGTATTTCTTAAAGTAGCACATTTCTGTCTATATGTTCTGGAACGACTGCTTAGACTTAAGTGCCCTAAAGATATGCCTTTAAAGACACAATTCTCCACATGGAAACTCATACGCGGGGGTGTTGACTAATAAGATTGACCATGTGAGTGAGTTCACTATATTGAGAATTACTCTGTCAATGCAATATTCTGGCAGTGCTACAGATAGAAACAGTGTTTCCCTCTTTATACATTATTCATGGTCACCTGACAGACTGTGATTTGTATGTTTACAGAACAGGGGCTTCCTGGATGATGATTTAATCTTTTAATTGGATAATAAATCCAACACTTTGTGTAGTGGCTTTTCAATTGCCATCAGTTGACCACCAAGACCAAATTAGTTTGAAGGCATTTGCATACCTTAGCATTTGGGCTAAAAGAAAGGTTAGAGTTATTATGAAGCTGCTGAATATAGATGGATGAGTGTGTTTGTTGAATCTATCACTTATATTGTGTCAAAATAAAAAAAACATTTGTGCTAAATGTTGATTTGGCTTTTTTAGTGAAAAATACCATAATTCTTCTGTTTGCCCATTGGCAGCCATTCACAAATTACCATCCAAGAAATAACAACACAAATGTTTACAGTTAGCTTTTTATCAGTGGTAAAGCAGGTACACTTTCAGTGCAAAAGCAGTTATTTTCTGCGGGAGTACTGTGTGAAGAGTGAATAAAAAAGGGAATTTTGAGTTTGGATGCAATGGCCGTGTTTAATTAGGAAAACTGTGATCACACCAAAGAGACCTGTTGTAACTTTATAGTGATTTTTCCATCTGCTTTTGTTCGCTCGTTGAAAATAACCAAGCAAGTTTGTGGATAACCTTTAATGAGGCGCCACCTTTGACCTCCTCGCTCCTCAGACATATCCCTGAATTATTATTATTTGGGAGACATGCAAATTGTACCCAAATGAACATCACATAACAGGAGATGTCACACATAATAGCTTTAGCACTTTAGAAATTGCTGTTATGTCTCTAGAGGCTGACAACATGATGCCTGCTCAGCCAGGGCAAAACGGTGATAGATGCCCCATTATTAAAACATCCCAGTCTGGGCAGCTCTGTTTACGTCATGACCTTCACCATCACACCTCCTCCTGCCACACGAGTCGTTTAATCGATGTAGTCATTCTCTCACAGTAGCCCAATCTCTCTCTTCTCTGTGGCTGTATGCAGATCACACTCTACAGATGAACGAGGGATAAGCACCCTTGACAACAACGGCCCTTTTGATCTAGCTGAGGAGCACTAATATGAAATTGTTTTTGTTGAAACGACGCACCTAATTTCACACCGGAACTTGAAAAAATCTTGCTCATCTCTGACACACCTGAGGACGGTTAGAGATCGAATCTGCACAACTCTGCAGCACTGCTGCATGAAGCAGACGGCTGCGTGCAGTACTTTTCTGTCACTCGCTTTTTACAGATGGTTTCAGGTGATCAGAATATATTCTGGCCTCACTGTGTGGTGGGGTGAGCTTTCACTCTCTTTCTGCATCTTGTTGGTTTCTTGAGGGTAAATAATAGAATGAAATTAAACATCATTAGAAACCATGATACTATCTCCCCCTGGGATGTAATACAGTAAATGTGTAAATACAAGTTAATATTTGCTATTCATTTATGCAGAAATAGACACTCTGGAGTTAAACATGCACAACATTTGAATGCGTTTAACTGTTATTCTAAGGTTTTTCCTAAATTCAAGTCTTTACCTGGAAATTTGCATAAATGAATTTCAATTATCTGGTGCAAGGAGTATTTAATTTTGTATCCCTTTCACATTTACCTAATTAATTATTAAACCTATCTACTTAACATGTTTTGTGTTTGACTAGTCCAATTAGCTATCTCATGTCTCATGGAATGCAACTTGTTTGTCCTTCTGGCAAGTTGTGTGTGCCTTGTGTTCCTTCATGTCAATATTTCACAAGGCTCCTGAAGAGCCCTAAACCCAAGTCTTCATCATTATGAAGCACACAGCTGAAGGAGCTGTTAGACCATGATGGCTAGCTCCATCAGTTTGGCCAGCAGAGGTTAAAGGCTGACGTGGCTTTTGCACTGTTAAATACTGGCGAGTTAAAGTTGAATTTGTTTTAATAACCTCTCGATTTCTCTCCGTTTCTGTTACACATGTTTGATTTGATGTAATCTCAAGGTGGCATTGACATTACAAATAGGATATGCA
>JAZGTI010010199.1:0-17940 GCA_036877585.1 Botia kubotai
TTATCATTTAAGAGGCTCAAAATGGAGGGTTAATGGCTCTTTGCCCTCCACCTCAAAGCTTCAAGTTTGGATGCATGCGGAGGAGAGGGAAGGTGAACATTTGAAATATCTCAGTCAGTATTACTGCACAGCCAAAGGTTAAGAGAGACTACAAGGACTGTTCAACATAAACAAAACCTGAAATGATTTGTGCTACACTGATGGCTTCATCCTTTTGGATTTAAGTTTAACTGTTTAAATATTTTAAGAGTGTCTATTAAAATGTAAAAATGTAAAGATGTTCAGTGTGTATCTGTTGTTAGTATTTTTGTATTACAGAGAAGGATTGAGGTTTGAGAAAGCAATTAATATTATATATTATAATATATATTTATAATATTATAATGCCCTTGTAGTCCACTCTAAGAACCTGGGTGTTAATTAGTCAAGATGAGTATCATGTAGGTTGGTTTTGTGGGCAGGTGTTTGGTGTTTATAGGAGGTAGTCACTGTAAGCATATAATTTTCTCCTGTCTGTTTCTTACAAATACAACTTTATTAACATTCAAGCTTTTCCAGAATTACTTTTATCTTGTTTCCTTGTGCTCCTTCCATTTAAACGTGCAGGGTAAGTATAAAATATGTTAGGTAGTAACTGTGTTTTAAACTAAATGCAGTATCTCTTATGCCACCTTGTTTGTTTAGAACAAATTTGAAATAACATGTTTGTTAACAAAATAATTGTTCCCCCGACAGTTAGCTGGAAATGACCTTTTTGGAGCTGATCTTTGTGCTCCTCCTACACAAAATGAGCCTCCGTCCTCAAACCTAAACTCATCCATTCCAGCTGACCTGTTCAACACCACATCAACCTCCACCATTACTGGTCTTGGTATAAATGCAGATCTCATTTATTCATTTTTATCTATTTCTTTAGTGTTAAATATTTCAGACAATTGATGTTTAACTTCAAGTATGAAATGTTTGGATTGTTTGTTGAACACTTAAAATCTGATTTCAACTTTGTGTTTTTTCATGTTCTTTGTATTTATTTGGGCGTTCTGTAGGTTCATTGTCTCTGGGCTCTACCTCTGTCACTCAGACTCTTGGAACAACTTCATGTCTCTGGGGTCAGACATCCATGACGTTTCCACCTCAGGGTGGTGTTCCTCAAGTAACAGTTCCAGGGGCACAACCCCAACCTTTCCCTCAGCTGCCTGCTTTTGGAGGCTTGCCTGCCCCTGCTTGGGGGCCACATGGAGCTTCACCTTTTGGTGCACCAGTTGCTACACAAGCTTGGGTTCAACCAGGAATCACAGCACCTGTTGGGACCTGGCCCAACTCTGGTCCTATGGCCAACCTATTTCCGCCAAACCAGTTTCCTCCCATGATGCCTCCTAGTGCACTGATGGGTGTGCAACAGGGTGCAATTATTCCCCCTCGACCTCCACCTCGTCCACCGGTGAAAGAAGAACCCCCAGCAGTCAAAAGTGCCTTCACAGCTTTGGACCCTCTTGGGGAGAAGGAAAAAAAGTCTGGCAAAGACATGTTCAAAGATTTCCAGATGGCCAAGCCCCAGAAATCTGAAAAAGAAACTTGCCCAATCACCAATGGCTCATTTGACCAGTTTTTGTCCACCAAAGTTGGCTTGACTCAGGAGGTGGTGGACCATTATGACTTCGATATTAACCAAATTCCAGTCAGCTCAAATGGTATACATTCAATTTTAAGTCATAACTTATGTTATATGACAAACAGTTGGTATGTAGTGATTTTAACAGTTTTACTTAAAATTCATTGTTTTGTCTTCAGGGCCTTCCAAACTTGTTCCTCAGCAGTCCTCTCCTGCTGTTACAGGACTTCAGGGTCTGGGTCTAACCCCAGCCCTAGAGACAGGGCTTCTGGATGCTGCCTTCACTCCAAATCTGGCCCCTGCGCCCCCAAACCCAACTCCTGCAGCAGGCATGAACATTTTTGATGACACTTTTGGAAATGACCCGTTTGGTGCACCACCCATGAAGACAGTAAGCGTTCACTTTTTGTTTTTAAATCGTAATGGTTGCGAGAAGTTTGTAGTGTAAAAACATTTATAATTTATGTATGGCATTATAATTGTTGTTGCAGTTTATATTTGTTCCTATGCTTGTTCTTCTGTTGCAGAGCATTGCAGCCACTCAGGCTGCTGCGCCTGCAAATGCTTTTGGAGACCCATTTGGGGGAAATCCTTTCGTCTGAGATGCTTTAGCACTTATGGTGAGGACCCACACTCACAAATGCACTCATGCGTACATTTTCTTGTACTGGAGTGTGATTAGATATCTGTCTACTTGTTAATGTTTTTATTCCAGTACACTCCAGTTTATCCATTGCAGCTGAACCAGGGGACCACACAAGCACTGTGGAGTTTCTTTCAGGATTCCACTTCATGGAAAAACAATGTGCACTTAAGCCTTTTTCCTGTTTTCTGTGCTCAACTGCTCATTTCCACTGTATATCTGCTGAAACTGCTCTTTCTGTGCTGAAACTTCTATTTATCACAGAACAGCTCCTCTCTTCCAGCCATTTTTTTAAACCATCATTCATCAAGATGCACAGTAATTGAAGTATGTAATTGAATTGATGTAATTGAAATGGGATGCTGTTAAAGTGTGTGAGAGAAGGAGGGAGAACAGAAGATGATTTTCTGTATACAAATATCTTAAGCATTTGTGATAAAGTGAAATGCTTTGCACTAATGATTTGTAATTAAAGAAAGTGACTGATTCTGTTGCCTTTTTTTTTGTTAAAACTCAGACAGGGAGGCCAATAGGGTTTCTGGGCCCCTGGCCCCCTCGGTCTGTTCCCAATAGCCGTAACTGTGTTTTGGAAACTACATTTTAAAGCTAAGAATGAGAATCTAAAGGTTAAGAATGAGAATCTAAAAGGATTAAATTTAATTAAATTAAATTTCTCTAATACAGGTAAAGGCATGTAAATTTTGTATAAAGAACACAAAAAGTGCTTTTTCCTCACTTATGAACCATCACCGTTGGTGTGAAATGCAAAAGGATTTGCTAAATTGCTAAAGTCAAGTTCTAATGGAAAGAACTTAGATGGAAGTAATTTACGTTCTTGAAATTCTTGTAATTTACGTTCATGTGCTTTGTTGTTAATACTGCACGTTTACGTTTAACCACAGTAATTGTAGAAAGCTACTTTAATTGTAATTGCTTATGATGGTAATGTCAAGGGATTTGAATACACAAGCTAGTGAGTTTGCTTAAAATTTCTTTTTGCATTTAAAATAATCCAAAGTACATTGGATACAAGTGGTCTTCTGTGGTCCTTTTAAAATAATTTTGAAAGCTTTAAAAAATATAAAAATGTACTTTGAATTTACCAGAATTTTTGAAACCAAGTTTTATTTCATTAAATGGTTTAAAGCAACATGATCTTAAGTAATTTATAATTTGGTAAAGTAATTTGGTGATCTTTTAATTAAAATATCATAGTAATTTTTGTGGGAATCTAAAATGCTTTATAAAATGCTTTAAAATGATTTTAAGACTGCATGAGTGCCTTCTTTGTGTAATGCTTTCAGTACCACAGAGTAATTGCTGGCCCTTCCTTGACACCCCTATAAAAAATTCCCAGCACTGCCCCTGACTGTAATCTACCACGGTCAGCATCACGAACAAATAGATTTATTGTACTGGGAAAACAAGTTATAAGCTACGATACACACCCCCTTCACAAGGCCACTGACTCACACACTCACAAAAACACTGAGAGGTCAAATTCTTATGGCAGCATATATTTAATTTGTCTGAATGGCCGTCTGTGACTTTGTATTTACGCAAACCTTCATAGCAGATATATATATTTTTTTGTGTAGGTCTAGAGCCTATTTGATCAATTTACTACTGTTATCATATAGTATCATTATAGAGTCATTAGTGTTATGTAACAACTTTTCTGGCATTAAATGTTTATGCAACTTAGGAATTCTTTAGAGATTATATAATGGCTGAAAGCACATGCTGTTCTACAACAGAGTTTGTTTCCATGGTAAAAGAGAGAACAACAAGATAGTAGTGACCACACTACTGAGGCCATCAATGGAACAACAGTGTAGCCAGTGTGCCTATTGTCATTGTCCAAGAATTTGCCATTTTCCCTACAGATCTATTATTACAGACAGGATGGCATCACACTGCGTATGCCAGTCTGTGACACTGAGGTGAAAGATTTGCCCTGCCTTTTTGTTATTGTTTTGGAGGATGGCTAACTAGACACGCACAGTATAAAAGATAGTGTGTGATGTTTCTGTAGCTGTTCACGGTTGGCGAATTCGATTTGCTGTTGCTGAGAAGATACGTAATACTATTCAAAATTTAAAAACGAGGCGTTTTCTACTTTTAAAGTCGAGTGTAAACATGCCTCGTCCTTTAATTCAACGGAATGGTGTATGGAACCCTGTTGAGGAGAAGAAACAAATGAATCTTTTTGATCAAAACACGGGTCTCCCTTGTTTCCTTGAACCTGATGAGGTTCGCTGGATAGATTCAGTCAGGAAACGATTGGGGGCATCCACCTGGCCTGAATCTTTGTACTTGCCTCTCATCAGCTCTTTGCGCATGGACATTCCACCTACATTATGTGTTGGATCCCAGGGACAAGATGTTGATGCTATGTGTATACAAACAAAAGGACAGAAAAACTGGAAAGTCTGTCTCAATGTTAATCCATATTCTCCAGAGGAGATTAACATCAAAACTAAGGAGGGATACTTGGAGATAACAGGTAAGAGGACTTTTTATGCAATGTGTGTGTGTGTGTGTGTGTGTATGTGGTAATGTTAAATGAATCATTGCTTTGACATCTGAAAATCTCATGTTCTTTTATATTCTTCTGTTTTAAAAGGTAATCACGAAGAACGACAGGACAACAACAAAATGCTTTCCAAAAGTTTTGCAAGAAAATACAAGTAAGAGGATTTTATTCCGTGTTCCTATATTAACTTCTATTTAAATATAGAAACGAAAATGAATAGAAATGAAATCATTAATAGAAATCATTAGCCAAATGACAGTTTATCTTTTAAAGTGATCCTAACAGAAAATTATGTTTTTGTTAACATGCACTTTAACATGTGATTACACGTACAAAATCTAGGGTGTTATTCCATCATCACTCATGGCTGGTTTCATTTTCCTCATGTAATAGGCTTCCGTCTGACTTAGACCTGAAACAGATCAGCTCCATGCTGTCTCCAGATGGCATTCTTTCAGTAGAGGCCCCATTACCTGGCTCTAATGTTGGCCTTCCTGATGAGACTGTCATTCCTATTCGCATGATGGAGAAACATGAGTTACCTGCACAAGAGTAACTTATAGTTATCCATTGTGTAAACTTGTGCAAAGGCCATCATCTATTTGAAAGGTTTGTTAAAAGTAACATGTTTTCCTCACATAGCTTTGGCTAAAATCAAAACCTCTTGTTTTTAATGGCTAATATTAAAAGTATTTGTAAATACTGGCTTTACAAGTGAATACTGTATAAAAAAGTATGACCAAATAACAAACATTATTGCTGACAGTATATGTTCTGGAAAATTTGACCATTAAGCAATACATATTATTTTTGTTGAATGGTCTCTTTTGTTGTTTTTATGTTTTTTAAGAATTACTGGATTACTGTGCTTTACAAAGATAATTATGTAAACAAATGGAACATGTCGGAAGCTAAAGGGTAATTATTTCCAATTCACTCTTTCTCAGCTCCAGTTTTAAGAATTTACATTTGCTTGCAAAAGAGTGGAAGTAATGCTAGGACAATCACATTGTTTTGAGATACTACTTCAGCAAATCTGGCTTGCTTTACTGGTATAAAAATTGTCAGATAGTAATCACAAAACATGAAAACGGAATGATAAATGAGCATACTGTATTATACTGTAGTTGTCCAGGAAATTAATCAAGATGAGGGACGTAAAGTTATGCGATTTATGCGAGTTTTTAAAAAACTCTAAACTTTAATATACATATATGACATAAATTAACAGGTAACAATTACTACAAATTACTACAGTTAACAACTGTAACAACAAATACATACAATAAAAATGCCTGTATCAATGAAAATGTATATTAAATTACTGTATCAGTGATTTAATTGTGGGTTGCATTATGGCCTGACCAATAAATGAATCAACTTTACAAAGCCAAATCTATTTAAATTCTTTAATGATTGCTGTCAGTACGTCAAATGAAATTATGGGCTGAAACCTGATATTTAAATGTACACGCATAACACCGTATCACTTAGAACCACCATTTGGCAGGATCACTTAACTTAGACAAGTGTGCACAAGTTGGACATGCCAAAAATATGGTCCAGGGAATCACCAGTTACATTACAACTCTGAAGATGTTCAGGAAGAAGGGGGTGTTGAATTCCTTAAAACACCAGTGGGGGTCCTCTGTCCACAGTCTGTGGTATGAGCAAGTATAATCAGCAATTAAATATTATGGCACAGTGAAAGTCCAGAGATTGTAGACGGTCAACACGCTCATTTCAATGTTATACTTACAATATAAAAACTAGGACGCAAAAGGAGCGATTTTGCTTGGGAAAACATCATATGCAAGTCGTTTAGTGCAGTTTCTGATTATCTGTATCTTAAGTATGTTAAGAGGATTCAAAAATGTAATAAAGTGATCAATGATAATGTAAAGTACTCCATGTAAATCCCAGGTTTACCTCTTGATGAGCTCATCTCTTTAAATCACACTAATATCAGGCACAAGTTATCAAGATTCGCATTTCACTAAACAGTGGATCAGATGTTAAAAACTCTTATTATTATATTCTGAACTGTAACAGATAAAAGATCTCGGGTAAAATCTCTATTTACATTCAATGTTGTACCAACCAATGAAAAGTCGTGAGACTGTGTCATTTTGTTTTTTTTTCTTTGATTAGAGCTGTGCATGATAAGAATGTGCCGAGCTTAGAGTCACATGCACTTGCCCTGCTGTAAAAATCAGATGTTATACTAGTGTTGATGTCTGTTTCAAACTTATGAGGCCCAAAAGACACTACAAGTTCCAAAAAAAAGGCCCAACTCCAGTTGGAAACGTTCCATTTTTATTCAATTTGGATAATGACTTGTTTTTACAATCCACTGAAAGCATTAATATACCAAAGGTCAGAGGTACACTGTGAGGTCACCTGCCTAAAATGCTTCTTATGATCTCAACAGTCTTTCAAACTGATGGCATTTCCTTAAATGTTTCAAATGAGTTTTGTAGACATTAACACAATCTGTCATTAGAAAACTACATTTTAAAAAATAAGTTTGAATAAATGACTTGGACTAAATAATGACAAAAAACAGCCAATAAGAGTCCAGCATAGATGGGAACTCCTGTTCTCCTGGTGACCACAGTGAGGCGCAGAAACACTCGATTGCAGGCTGAGATTGAGGGGCTGACAGCTGCTCTGGAGCAGACGGGGGGAGGCAGCAAAGTGGCTGGTTTGTTCACGCCAGTGAGCGTGTTGGGCTGCTGCATTCTCAGGTAGGGACATGTTGTTTTTTTGCATTGAAATTAAATAAACTGAAGGCACAGTTCAATGTTTTTGTTTCAATGTTTTTTTTTCAGAACATGTCTTTTGAGCGGCAAAAAGAAGCTTGCGGCTGAAGTTGAAGATACTGTTCAGGAAGCAAGAAATGCTGAGGAGAAGGTCAAGAAAGCCACCACTGAAGTGAGAAACAATTTTAGGTATGGAAATGTTCACAGCGATTGGACATTAAACAGTAATTTTTTAAAGAGCTCAAGAAGGAGCAGGACACCAGTGCTCACCTTGAGAGGATGAAGAAGAACCTGGAAGTCACAGTGAAGGATCTCCAGCACCGTCTGGATGAGGCTGAGAATCTGGCCATGAAGGGAGGAAAGAAACAACTCCAGAAACTGGAGGTTTTTTTACATTGATGCTTATAATCACTATATATGCCCATAATACTGTAATATGGTTGTTATAATATGTTTGTTATTTCCTGCAGCCCGAGGAGGATAAGAAGAACATCAACAGACTGCAGGATCTGGTTGACAAGCTTCAGCTGAAGGTCAAGGCTTACAAGAGGCAGGCTGAAGAAGCTGTGAGTGTCTATTTTGAGAATTATTAAGAACTCATGAACATTTAAGATCCTTTTGGTTTTTAATAACTGTACCTGACTTTGCAGGAGGAGCAAGCCAACACTCACCTGTCTAAGCTGAGGAGGGTGCAGCATGAGTTTGAGGTGGCTGAGGAGCGCGCTGACATTGCTGAGTCTCAGGTCAACAAGCTCAGAGCCAAGAGCCGTGATGTATTATTTTCTCACGCGTGTATTTTTATTATGCTAATTATTTATATTTGCTTTCTTCCTTTTTCAAGGGTAAAGAGGCAGCTGAGTGAAAACATCACATACCGTTTATCATTGGTCCTGTAAAATTCCTACTAAATAAAGCTTAAAATTCTGCACATTGTCATCGACTAGTTCTCATTGTTTTTATTGTGTTTATCTTGTTTCTCACTATTGTTTTTTGGCTAAATGAAAACATTTATCTAAAACCTACATAAAATATTAAGATCAATATTTGTCAAATCTAAAACAAATCTAAGCTCCCATAACTCCCATTCCATAAGAAATTCATTTATTCCTTACAGCTGTTTATTGGACCTTTAGATGTGATATGAATGTGATATGAAAAGAGTTTGACATGTCCATCACACATCTTCATAGGCTTTCAGATTAATTATTTATGTGATCCGCCACATTTATTTCATTCATTTCATTTTATTTAAAGACGCAGGAATGTTTTTTTATATGAAGTTATTGAGGTTATCTTGTAGAGTTGAATGTATTGAATTAATGTTATAAATGTCACCAAATTGGGGGACATCAAAAATTGTGTGCAGTGGTTTTTTTATGCCAAAACAAAAGCGATGCGGCTAACTGAAAAAAATACTGCACACAAATATTAGATCCTTCTCAGTCAAAATCGCGATCATTCAAGCACTTTAAATTGCCAATCATGCGAAAGAACCAAATGATATGGACAGATGAACAATACAATTTTCGAGCTCGAGCTGGCTGGATGGCAATGCAAGCAACAAAAGCCAAACATTAACGTAAACGTAAGTTGGACAATAGCGCCATCTTCTGTTTTGAAAAAGTTGCACAGCTGCATTTGTGAGAACATCGAGGTATTTGTTGTACCTCTGCATTTTCTCGAATTACCTTTTGCATTTTCAAAGCACTTTCTGTTTGTTTGAAAGTTGAGTTTACTGTGAAAAAAAAATTTCATTTGTTTTCAAAGTGCTGGGTTAGTTTGTTTAGCGCACGTAACGTGGTCCTCCTCTGGACTCAGGTCATCCCGAGGAACTGCCTACCAAGGATGCCAAATGTCCAATGAACCTCCAGAAGTTCTTGAGCGGAACAGATAGCTTCCATCTAACGTGACAGCACTAACTGAGGTTGTTCGTTGGTAAGCCGAGCTGCCATTAACACAGAGTCTATCTCTAGATCAAAGGGTAGATATGCTCTGCACTGAGGAGGGCTTGCGTTTTTTTTACAGTACTTATATAGCATTTATTAATCTTAATCTCAACATTTACTAATACATTTTTAAAGCCAAAATTTGAAATTGTTAATATTCGTTAATGCACAATGAAAGTGACTTAACAATGAATAATTGTATTTGTTTAACAAATACAATTTGTGTAACACAGGCTTTAAAAATATATTGTTCATTGTCAACTAATGTCAGGTAATGCATTAACATGTTATAAATGGAACCTTATTGAAAGGGTTACCAAATATCTACATAGAGTGAAAACTTAAAGTTTGTGGAACTCTATTCTACAGTATGAACATTAGATCTTTTTGGAACCCCTTTTGTCTGTAGTTTATATAAATACAGTCATCTTTGACATTTTTTATTGCTGTATCTCTGTACGCTGTTCAGAGTTCAAGTCAAATTTCTTTTGTGTGTAAAAGCACATGGCAATGCTCATTCTGATTCCCTTTTATCAGCATGGTTCACTTTTTTCATGTCTCACCATCATTTCCAGTACGCAACACTCCCGGTTGTATTATACAACCTGTAACTATATGATGCAAACAGAAAATGTTTCATTTAATCATTTACACTTTTTACAGTTTTTCTTTTGTGTATTGTGATAGCTGTAAAAAAACACAAAGGCATATTAAAGGCTGATATGTACAAGTTTATTTCACCATGGCAAAAAAGGTACAAAATCAGATTTCAGTAAATGCTCCTTTTACTGAAAAAAAGTGTTAGAGATTCACTCCTCTTTGGCCTAGGAAAGAGGCAAAAAAAGCAAATTAGACATAAGCCTTATTAACCTAATTAACAAATAAATTCTGCTCCTAAATGTGCATAGTGAGCATGTAATAGATGTGTAAATGTCATGCAGTATATTTAACATTGGCTAAATGCATTGACATAGCTTCTGATAGGAATTAGTTCATGTATTTGTAGAAGATGAATTAAGAAATCAAACCTTTCCAGCATCACGGCTCTTGGCTCTGAGCTTGTTGACCTGAGACTCAGCAATGTCAGCGCGCTCCTCAGCCTCCTCAAACTCATGCTGTACCTTCCTCAGCTTAGAAAGGTAAGTGTTGGCTTGCTCCTCCTGAGGTTGTTGTTGAAACAATTTTAATAGCTATGCTTTAGTCTTAAACACAATATAACATTTTTCACTGCAACATTAGTTATTAAAATGTCAAATGGTCTAATAGACTTTACATACCGCCTCTTCAGCCTGTCTCTTGTAAGCCTTGACCTTCAGCTGAAGCTTGTCGACCAGATCCTGCAGTCTGTTGATGTTCTTCTTGTCTTCCTCAGTCTACAAATATGTCAACACAAATAATTAGTACATTTAATCTTCATCCTTTACAACAAATAGGTGTCACACTAAGTTATGTACTGTAAGCTCTTCGGGTAAGAACTTATGATCACGGTATGGTCATACCTGATAGGTCAGTTCCTTCACTCTCCTCTCGTACTTGCGGACACCTTTAACAGCATCAACTCCACGTCTCTGTTCTGCCTCAACTTCAGCCTCAAGCTCACGGACCTTAGATCATTTTATTTGAATAAAGTTCAACATATAAAATAAAACGTACTTTACACTGCCCACATCAAGACAGATAAAGACAAGCTTACTCTAGAATCCAGTTTCTGGAGTTGTTTCTTTCCTCCCTTCATGGCCAGATTCTCAGCCTCATCCAGACGATGCTGGAGATCCTTCACAGTGACTTCCAGGTTCTTCTTCATCCTCTCAAGGTGAGCACTGGTGTCCTGCTCCTTCTTGAGCTCTTCTGCCATCATCGCAGCCTAATTTGCACATAACAAAACTGGTGAGCGTCTTAGCAACATTCCAAGACGTGAGTTTCAAAATTAGTGGTTATTTAACCCACATCAGTGATGGCCTTCTTGGCCTTCTCCTCAGCGTTTCTTGCTTCTTGAATCATGTCATCAACTTCACTCTGAATTTGGACGAGGTCAGCTTCAAGTTTCTTCTTGGTGTTCAGAAGGCTTGTGTTCTGAAACAGAGGAATATATATTTTGTAAACATTACACTATTTATATTATACTATACCTATCTATCTTCCTGATGGGTTGCAAAAGTGACTTTGTCCTTCAATGATGAAACAAGAGAGTGAAAATACCTGAGAGTGCAGCAGCCCAACGCGCTCACTGGCGTCCATCAGCTCTTGTTCAGCCATTTTGCGGCCTCTCTCTGTCTGCTCCAGAGCTGCTCTCAGCTCCTCAATCTCAGCCTGCATCAGAGTGTTTCTGCGCTCCACCATGGCCACCTGCTCCTTCATGTCTTCTTGTCCTCTCAGAGCATCATCAAGGTGCAGTTGGGCATCCTAAATATTGATTACAAGGTAACCAATTGTCATTTGAATCTTTTACGCTGCATTATTAACTGTTGCCAAAGAGGTCACATACCTTGAGTTGTCCCTGAACAATCCTCAGCTGTTTCTGGGCCTCAGCTGCCTGGCGATTGGCATGGCTCAGCTGAATCTCCATCTCATTAAGGTCTCCCTCCATCTTCTTTTTGATTCTCAGAGCATCATTCCTGCTTCTGACCTCAGAGTCCAGTGTGCTCTGCATGGATTCAATGACCCTCTGGCTGTTTCTCTTGATCTGCTCCATCTCCTCATCCTTCTCTGCAAGCTTCCTGTCAATCTCACCCTTGACCTGGTTTAGCTCAAGCTGGACACGGAGAATCTTGGACTCTTCATGCTCCAGGGTGCCCTGTGAAAATTTATAAATCCCAATGTTTCAGAACTAGAATGTCACCCAACACCAATAAGAGAATTCAAGAAAAAACATTCATCCTCAGATACTGACTTCAGCCTCCTCCAAGGCTGTCTGAATCTCAGCCTTCTCAGTCTCCACTGCTTTCTTGGCCTTTTCCAGCTCATGGATGCTCTTACCAGTCTCACCTAACTGCTCTGTCAGATCTGAGATCTCCTCTACAGGTGAGGAAGAAAATAATCAGTATAATATACAATAACCAATACACATCCTGTGATTAATCAATGCTGATTTCACACTAAATTATATATGTAAATATTATATATATCAAATATTAAGGTTAACATTTCTTACGCTGCAGATTCTTGTTTTCTCTCCTGAGTGTCTCCAGCTGATCCAGAGTTTCTTCATAGGAGTTCTTCATCTTGAACAGCTCAGTGCCGAGTGATCGTGCCTCCTTCTGAGCACCTTCCAGCTCTGCCTGACCCTCCTCATATTTCTGCTTCCACTCTGCCAGAACCTGGAAATGTTAGGGTCAGGTAAAACATTATTTTATTACCTTTTGAAACAGATCCAAAATTTAATGCTTGAAGATATTTTATAGACCTCTTATATGGCCAAAGAGACTATTATCTTACTTACCTTATCAAAGTTCCTCTGTTTCTTGTCAAGGTTGGCAGCCATACCATTGGCTCTCTCCACATCAATCATGAGGTCCTCCACCTCACCCTGGAGTCTCTGCTTGGTCTTCTCCAGAGAGGCACATTTCGAGTTCACCGCCTCAATATGCTCCTCTGCCTCTTGCAGACGCTGAACCAGCTTCTTCCTGTAATGCATTTTGTATCCATTAGTCAAAAACCACATGTAATTATGTAGTATTACATATTTATCAGATTCTCTGATATTCATACTTGGCCTCCTCAAGCTCCTCTGTGCGCTGGATGGCATCGGTTTCATACTTGGTTCTCCACTGAGCAACCTCACTGTTGGCTTTAGACATTCCCCTCTGGAGCTCAGCCTTTGCCTCCTGCTCTTCCTCAAACTGCTCACGGAGCAGGTCACAGTCATGGCGAGCTGACTGCACTGCATGAGCCAGAGCGTTCTTAGCCTAGAAGACCAAGTCAGATGCTAGTACCTTTGCTCTGCAGTAATTTCCAAGTCTGAGATAGCAATACTTATGTTCTTATACCTTAACTTCCTCTTCAATCTGCCTCTTAAGCTCCTCAATTTGTTGAGTGAAAGCTTGTTTGCCTCTGGTGAGCTGAGAAACAAGAGCCTCCTTCTCCTCCAGCTGACGACCAAATTCACCTTTAAGATTTAGATTTGCTGCATTAAAATGTGCTGTATATATTTTGGTTATTTTTAAACAAACTCTATGTGGAAAGTGTGTAGCAATTATTACTCAGTTATTGTCAACTAGTTGATGATTGTCATCCGTTACCATTTTCAGTTTGAAGTCTTGCTCTTTGACCACTGAGATCATTTAACTGGCGAAGGTTCTCATCATTCTTGGACTTAATTTCACTGAGTTGGTCCTCCAGTGTGCGGCACATCTTCTCAAGGTTGCCCTGAAAACACCAAAGTCATCAGAACTTTGAGAATCCTAATCACATTTTATATAGTCCTTTAAAAATAAAAATACAGTTCCCAACCTTTGCTTTGGCAACAGCCTCCATGTTGCTGGAGAGATCATCAATCTCCATTTTGTATTCACTCTTCTCTTTCTCGAGCTTCTGCTTGACACGCTGGAGGTTGTCGATTTGCTCTCCCAGCTCGGCCACACTGTCTGCCTGTTTCTTGCGGAGAGCAGCAGCAGTAGCTTCATGATGGAGGGTGGCCTCTTCAAGATCACGTCGCAGCTTCTGGAATTCAGCTTCGCGCTTCTTGTTCATCTCGATCTGAGCAGCAGTTGCTCCTCCAGCTTCCTCAAGCCTCTCACTGATCTCCTCAAGCTCCCTGGACAGATCAGCTCTCTGCTTCTCAACCTTTGCACGAGCAGCACGCTCAGCCTCAATCTCTTCCTCCAGTTCCTCAATGCGAGCCTACAGTGGCAAGTAATTAAGCACTTCAGGTATCTTGAACTTAGCATTTTCAAGAATCCCACAAAACACCCCAAATAAATACCTGATGCTCCTTGATCTTCTTTTGAAGTTGAGCTCCCACAGACTGTTCGTCTTCGATCTTGCTGAGCAACTGGCTTGTCTCAAAGTCTTTCCTGTGAAAATTAAATAAAAACATGTATGCAAAGTAACAAGACCAGAAGACAGTAAAAAGTTTGATGTTGTTTTTGGTTTATAAATTACTTCTTCAGCTTCTCTTCAGATTGCTGCTTGTCATTCTCCAGATCCATGATGGACTCCTGAGCCAGTTTCAGGTCTCCTTCAAGCTTTCTCTTGGTTCTCTCAAGGTCCATACGAAGCTTCTTCTCTTGTTCCAGGGAACCCTCAAGCTATGGGACAATAACATTGGAAAAGTTTTCAAAAAAAGGAGGCATACAGTTTGTTGAATAATAACTTGGAAATAATAACTCACATCATCAACTTGCTGCTCAAGCTTTGTCTTGGATTTGGTCAGGGTGTTGACTTTGTCCTCCTCTGCCTGGAGGTCATCAAGAGTCTGCTGATGTGCCTCTTGGAGGGCTTTCTTCTCCTTTGTGAGCTTGGCAATGCTCTCATCCTGAGATGCCATTTCCTCAGTCAAGTTCTTGACCTGTTTGAATTTTAGTACCCAATGAGCTTGATTTTTTTCTTTTAAAGAATTAACGTTCTACAACACAATATAAAAACAAAACTTAATCTAATGTTAAATCAACTCTCAAACCTTATTTTCAGTGGCATGTTTCTCCTTTTCCACTTTAGCCAAGGTGAGCTCCAGGTCATCAATGTCTTTCTTCAGCTCAGAACACTCATCCTCCAGTTTCCTCTTCTTGGCTGTCAGTTCAGCATTGATTTCTTCCTCATCCTCCAGCCTCTCAGTTGTCTCTTTGAGTTTAGCTTCAAGCTGGATTTTACTCTTGATCAGACCCTCGCACCTCTCCTCAGCATCTGAGAGATTCTCAGCTTCCTAATTTTAAAGAAGAGCATAATGCACGCATGCATTATGTGAGCAAATACATCGTATTAGTATTAGTCTTAGGTTTCATATGAACTAATAAAAACAAATGTTCTTCCTAAGTGACTTACAGAAGCCACTTGAAGCTGCAGATCATTTTTCTCTTGCAGCAGGGCTACCATCTTCTCTTCAAGCTCTTTCTTTTTGGCTTCAGCTTTGGCCAAAGATTCTTTGCATTTTGCAAAGTCCTCTTTCATGGTTGCCAGCTCCTTCTCAGTCTCAGCACTCTTCAGCAGAGGCTTAATCTTGTAATAAACCTTCATCCATGGCCAGTGTTTGACATTCATGAATGAGCGGATGTTGTATTGGATGGTGTAAACAGACTCCCTTAAATAAATAGATTGTTTTTTAAATGTCATAACCTTCAGTTTTTACTGTTGCCACGGTTACTATTGTATCATCTTTATTCATGATATTACTCACCTTCTTTCCATCATCTTCACAAACTCCCTCCTCATGAGGAAACCACGACAGACAGCCTGAGTCATCGTGACCAAAGCAGCCAGTTTCTCATCACGCATCTCCTCAAGAGTGCCCAGAAGACCAGCTTTAAAGAACACCTGTATTTACGAACAATGAACAGATATTAACCTAAAACAAATAAACCAAAAACAGACATTATAATTTCTGAATCTTCAAATCATTTTTAAAAAGCATATGAACCTTTGTGTGTCCAAATCTGTACTGGTCATGATCAATATCAATGGATCCCAGGAGTTTCTCACAGGCCTTCTTGTTGTCAATAAACTGTCCCTCAGGGATAACACTGGCATTCAGCACCTTGTATCTGTGGAAGATTATACAAATGTTTTATATCTTTGAATTAAGATGGACAGAAAATGGTATTTTTATGTTGTCCTATTTACCTCTGTTTAAAGTCACCATAGAGGATTCTGCTGGGGAAACCCTTTCTGCAGATTCTGATACCCTCCAGTACACCATTACACCTCAGCTGGTGGATAACCAGATGGTTCTCCATGAGACCTATCAAAAGTGGAAGAGGTCATTAGTATGAATAGCATGTAGATAAACAACCCATCTCATGTAATTCACTGTATATTCTTTACATGCCATAATATTTGTAAGCACTTCATGACTGTACCTGGAGTCTTGGACTCATTGGGAATCAGACAACGTACAAAGTGAGGGTGGGTGCTCCTTAAATTGGTCATGAGCTTGCCCAAGTTCTCCTGTAAAATCACATTTTCAGCTTTATGACTTTATGAAACCAATAACTGAGAAAATCTCTGCTAGAATTTGAATTGCTGTATTTTTCAGATTCACTATGTGAGACAAATGACATACTCTGAACTGAGAAGACACGGTCTGCATGGAACCACCCTTCTTCTTGCCTCCCTTCTTTCCACCACCACTCTCTGTTATATAATGTAATGACAAGAACATACTGTAAAACTGAATTGGGTTTGGTTAAAATAATTAGAAAACAATACTTCTATTAACATAGTAGTTTTTCATTACCCTCAACAACAGGTGGGTAGAGAGTAGCAAGCAGTTTGACAGAAGACTTTTGGTACAGCTGCAAAACAGACTCATTCAGTGGATCCTTGTTCTTGTCCAACCAGCCAGCGATGTTGTAGTCCACAGTTCCAGCATAGTGAACCAGGGAGAAGTGGGCCTCAGCTTTGCCTTTAGCAGGCTTGGGTTTCTGGAAAGCTGCACACTTGCCAAGGTGCTGATCATACAGCTTGTTCTTGAAGGAGGTGTCAGTAGCCTTGGGGAACATGCACTCCTCTTCAAGGATGGAGAAGATACCCATGGGCTGTTTAAAAGCGAATTGTTAAGTTTTACCATCACAGGTTTTGAGATTGAAAAATAAAGAGGTTTATAAAGCAGTAAAAACCTTCTCAATGAGCTCAATGCAAGCGGCCAAATCCATGCCGAAATCAATGAACTCCCAAACAATGCCCTCCTTCTTGTACTCCTCTTGTTCCAGCACAAACATGTGGTGGTTGAAGAACTGTTGCAGTTTCTCATTAGTGAAGTTGATGCACAGCTGCTCCATGCTGTTGAACTAAAAAGAGAGAGAGAGAAACATTTACTAAATGCTTATTAGAAATCTTGAAATAGAGATAATTGAGACGAGAATCATTCTTACATCAAAGATCTCAAAGCCAGCGATATCCAGCACACCAATGAAGAACTGTCTGGCTTGTTTTGTGTCCAACATCTGGTTAATACGAATGACCATCCACAAGAACATTCTCTCATAGATAGATTTGGCCAAGGCACTAACAGAGTTGTACACCTGCAGACAGAACAGTTTCATTTTTAATCAAACTTTCTCTGCATTTTGCAACAATTTTGCAGTCACATTGCAGTACATATGAGGTGAATACTCAATTACACACATATTTCATGGCCCACATACCTGTGGCACAGTCTGGCCTTTTGTCACAAATTCATTTCCAACTTTCACTCTGGGGTAGCACAAAGCCTTCAGCATATCAGCAGAGTTCAAGCCCAGCAGGTAGGCAACTTTGTCAGCCTCTGCAAGTTTTTTAAAATATAAATT
>JAZGTI010010200.1:0-17939 GCA_036877585.1 Botia kubotai
AAGGCAAACAACAGGTAAGACGAGCGTGACTAGACTGAGATAACTAATCTAAGACAGAAATAGAGCTAAGCTACGCTAAGCTAAGCTAGGCTAAGCTAAGCAAAGCGTGGTCAGGTATGCTTATCTCAAGCGACGGTCTGACAAAGACTGAACACACATGAGGGGAATATAAAGGGAGATAATTGATGGGTGTGGCCGGTAATTGCGGAGTGAATGAGTGAAAACAGCTGTGAGTGATAACGAGAGGGAGGGAGTAACGCGGACACCGGAGCACGTGACGATTTAACTAGTTAAACCGTCACGAACTCTGACATAAAACATAACAAACCCGGTTGATCAAACTGGCGTCCTGACACAATGTGGGCTGGGTATGATGGTAAATACATAATTCGGGAGATCTGATTGGATAAACAGCCAGAAAGCCAATGGTCTGGACCACTTACGGTCTTGTGGTTTGTTTGGAAAAAGGCTGAATACATTGAGGCACAGTTACTGCAAATTTAATCTATTTGTTGAATAGCAGCGGCATTCAAGATTGACAGTGCTATCTGTATATTTTTTATGGTATTCCCAAACTGGTATTCTGTAAGATTTAGGCTTTCACAATAATCATAATCACAGCTTGATTGTCATGACAACAGCAATGTTTACAACTCTGTTTACAACAATAAACTCACTGGAGTGAAATGTTAGCCTGGTCATAATGTCAATTTTACATGCTGTCGGTCTCAATTTATTTTCTTAATTTAATTGAGAGTTTAATTGAAATGTCTATAATTTCAAAACATTCTAGTTCAAAAGAAAATATTACTGACAATATTTAAAATTTTGTAATTGTACTTTAAAATGAGTGGTGCACATTCTCCACAGGATTGGAGCATGGAAACAATTATGGGAAAGACTTCCATTCATGAGCTGAATTCAACATTACCCAAAGCTCTGCTTAGAGATGCATAGGTGAATGTCAACTGTGAATTGAATTTTGTTCACCTCCGCAAAATAATGAATTAAAACTGACCTTCTTGACCTCCATGACAGCACTAGCTCCCTACTAAACATTAAACAGAGTAACCAGCTATGCCCTCTCCCCTCACAGATTGTTCTCAAGAGCCAAGATCATTGGGCTTCACATACAGATAGCTCATTTTTGCTTATACCCTTTTGCTTGTCATTTTTGCGTGTACCTTCTTTAAGAAAATACGATATAGGCACATGTATGCACAAATGCTGACACAAATCATGTCTGCTATGCAAGGCTGCTATGTAAATGACTGGCGGGGCCTTTAGTAAATTTCACCTGAAGTGACTTTTAAGTTTAGGAACTACAGGAAGTTAAGATGCCTCTGCTTGTCTAATTCCCTTTAGAGACTTTAACACTGTTAAATTAATAATTAAAAATTCAGTCTGAAATAGAAACAAAATGAATGTCTGAAATTAATCATAAGGGTGCTGAGTTAAAGAATAAAACATTATGTATAGAAAAGAGTGCACAGTAAGTAATTTTTTGCAGTGATTAAGTGATTTAAAGTGCACAGACATGCCCATTAAAATTACAGGCTCCTCATAGTTTGCACTAAAAAGTTTGTAGACAAGTCATGAATGTAAACATTTCATCTCATTTACCCATGTTGAATTTGTTAGCGATGGACTGCAATTTACACATGGACTTGTCTGATGAAAAACATATTTGATTATTTGTGACCAAGGATAGAACTGGACTTAGATCTTGGATAAAAGTACCATGTTCCTTTAAACCCACAGAAAGATTTATAGCTAGAGAGATCCCTCTAAAAGCTCCATCTATTTGAAAGGATAAAAATTAAAATGAAGACTTGATTTGAGGATCAACTGGCTTAATACTGTGTAAACCCAGACTTCCTTTCCAATCGACAACTAAGACTTTTGAGAGACTCCTTCTCAGGAAGGAACATACAATGCGACAACTGCATAGCATCCCAAGAAGCCTTAATGTTGACAATACTCCCATGCGCTTGTCCTTTAAGTGTCTGTCCACATACCGTGACGAAACGTGTGTTCCTCAGCAAAGAGGACGTCCCAGTACAGTCCTTCAGATAGGCTGTCACTTCTTCTCTGTGTCTTGCGTTTCCTCCCCCCACAGGATAGCTGAGCACTTTTTAAAACTGTCTTTGGCTGTCACTAAACTTGGAGCCACCTGAGCATTATGGTCAGGAATATTTCATGAGTTCCTCTCTAACTCTACATCAATGATGCAGCATGGTGGTCGTGACTTAATCTCAGTGGTTGAAATTATTCTGCATCTGAGATAAGCAAAAGATGACCTTCTCAGCTTTCTGGAATTCTTGAAAGGCACATCACGAAACCAAAGTACAAGCTAGTTGACACTGAATGTAGTGTAGGAAATTATTGTATGTAATTAGATAATATAATGTTAGTGGACCGTGGGTAATTATACCTATAAGTTAACCAATAAATCAGTTTCAAATTGTTTTAATTCACTATTTTAGAAAAGTAAACCTGATACATAAATACTTATTAGATATCACTGAAAAAACATTGTGTTTATACATACACATATCAGTAACACTTTACAGTAACACTTTCAGTACACATGCATTCACAAATACATTGTACATCATTGATAGGAAGTTAACTGCATAAATAAACACTGTAACTATAATGAAACACCTGCCAAAAAGTAAGCCATTTTTAACTGTTACAAATGCCTAATAAATGTTTTTACACATATGACTCAAACATTTAACATTAGTAAATGCTTTTCATACTGAACTAAAAATTAGCAATATAGTTTTTCAACATTTATTAATCTTTGTTAATGTTAGTTAATACCAATACATTTGTTCATGTTAGTTCACTGTGCATTAACTAATGTTAACTGTTACAAATTTTAAATTCAAAAACGTATTAGTAAATGCTAAAATGAACAAACTAAGATTAATTAATGCTGTAGAAGTATTGTTCATTGTTAGTTCGTGTTTGCTAATGCATTAACTAATGTTAACAAATGCAACTGCATTGTGTTACCAGTGTTATCAGTTTTTCTTATTCTAAATCTCATGACTTTGTTGCCTGCCAGGTGCTACAAAATTGAAATGCTTGCAGACAAAGCTATAGCTCTGACGTGAACTGTTTATTTATGAGCTATAAATAACGAAAGTGTCTAAGTATCTAACAGAATTTATGTGAATGTACATCTTTAAGATTAGAAGGTACTTTTGTCTTTTGCACAGCTGAAATACATGCTGCAACAGTCAGTGAAAATGCCTTTCTGCATTTAAAGAATAATAATGATGCAGTACAGTGAAACAGGATTGATTAAAGCCAATTTCAGCCCTGGCTGTGGCTTAGAGGTCTTCTGTCAGACTCAACCTTTGGGGAGGAGGGAATGATGGTGTGGTGAAGTGGGGCAAAAGTCTGGTCCCATGCGGGATAACTGAATTAGATACTGTAGGGCCATTGCCAACTGATGCAGTATTAAATGCAGCAAAGTGAATGCTGAATCAGCCACTTGTAGAAGTCCGCATTAAAACTTCTGTTTTATCCTGTTCATCACTTGACATTGTGCAGTCACGAGTGACAGGGGTCACTCGAAAAAGACTGCACTTGTATTCACTAGGTTAAAGAGAAAATATGGACTAAACTAAGATAAGCTACCCTGCAAGGACATTTATAAATGTAAATAATGTAATGTAAGTAAACAAAACCTTTGAATATTTTATAGAAGCAAAGTTAGTTCTGCTTCATAATGTGTTCCCTCTGTGAAATTACAAAACTGATATTAGTGTTACATCTTCTGTTTGAGGAATGCTTTGAACCAGTGCTCTTATAAGAGCATTACACTGCATAAATACTGAATTGCTCCCATGTCAGGGTAAAAGTTTAACTGTGAAACACAAGCCAGTCTTCTGTGGGGTTTTATTGTTTTGCTTTTGCAGCTCATTGAATTGCACAGCAAACAAAATATACAAATCAAAACAGCTTGCGTTGCAACTGTCCTTTTGTAAATTGCCTTGTTTTCTGTGGAAGACAAAGTGCCTTAAATTAACCCTAGGAGATATCCCACCAGTTTTTTTGATCTCATCTTCAAGGCCAGAGTCCTGCATAGTCATGGATCTCTGACAAGGCTCCTATACCTTCAGCATCATTTAAAAGGTGAATTTAAACCTGTGACAGCTGGTCTAAAAACGCAGTCTCAGCAAATCTGTGGGAAGATGGATAATCGTTTAATGTGTGAAGCAAGATGTGTAGGTGTTGGGTTTGGACACCAGGATTGAGATATAACATTAAATCACAAGGCATGTCATCACAAATATCACAGTCCATGATTTGTTTAGTTCAGCCGCCAAGTTGAATTTTAACAGAGCGTGTAGATACAGAAAAGACGTGACAGATGGACTGGCTCTGAATGGATTAATTTCTACTGCTGTTCAGAACTTCAAAACGAGATTATTTACATCTTTGTTCTCAGTTCTGAACATCCATGTCCTAATATTATGAATGCCTGCAACTGTGGAAAAGAAAGTGACAGAATTTATTAGCCTGAAGTTTGTTTATTTTCTGCCCCGGGACAACATTCATGAGATCATTGAGGCAAGCCATTTCATTCTTTATTATTGCTAATGCTGACAACTCAAAACTTCCACTCAAACCATAATGCTTTAGTATCTGTGCAATCTGCTGCTCCAATAGAAATTTTCTTTAATAAATATCTTTAGAATAAACTTAAAATGTGAAATACAGAACAAGGGGAATGGTAGGTTTGTGAATTAAAGGTAAATGATGTATATTTACTGGCGTACACAGAATAAGAGTAATGTAGTATTTAAGCAAATTGGGGGATATAAAATGTAAATTTACAAACACAATCATCCTTGCTCTCTGTTATGTGCAATAATGCATTCTAATACAGCACATCACAAATCAAAATAATCAAAATGTCAACACTTAGATAAATTGTTTTATTTGAAAGAAACATTATTTTTATATAAATATAAATATTTATTAAAGTCATGTGCTATAAAAGCACATCTATACTCTAGTTTATTATAGTTTTTATAGAGTGTTATGCATGTTATTATAAGTAATTATTTAAAGACTCAAGAACATGTCTAGCTATAAGATGATGGAGGAAATGCAGTGTAGATTGCCTCTCATTCAGGCTGCATATACAATTGGTCAATCAGTCTTTCATGGGCAATGAGCCAAGCTGGTTGTTATGCTTATGCTCCCACTGCTACCAAATATAAATAATTCATTCAAGCTTTTACAATTCAATATTCCCCTAGGGAGGTACAATTCCAAGATAGAGTCATATTTTAACAACAACAACAACAGCAAAAATGATTACATTGCCTTTTATTTGTAGTGTTTGCACCACTTTTAAAGACCTGGAGTCATCATTCATACGCATACACACTGTTGCCATACCCTGTGATCATAAAGTTTATACTCTTACTTTAAAGTTGAAAAATTCTGTAAGATTTTAACTAATGAAAGCCTTGCTAATACTTGCTAATGAAAGCCTTGGAACTGCATGTGTTCTTGTGGACCACTCTGCAAATGAGTCTTGTCAAGACATCAGCTTCCAGGCCGTTACACAAAAGCCACATGAAAAACATGTCATCACACGTGGATAACATATCACCACGTTGCTCATGTGATCACATGGGTTTGACATAAGGATTTATATGGGATATACAATAAAGTGTTCTGAAACCATGTGTGATTACATGTATTTTGCACATGTGAGAGTCATGTGGTTTTTCTGTAAGGAAGGTAAAAGTAACTGCCATTAAGATACATATCCTTGGCTGAGACCCGACTATCCAACCAACATGGAAATTGTTTATCTTATTCTAATACCACCTTTCAAACAGATAACAAAAAACTATGCACTTAAACTGGTTCTGAAGAATAAGAAGATATCTTTCATTTGAATTACTAGGAAAGATTACAGTACTTCATGGTGGGTTTCTTTGTCATATGCATTGCATTAGTGCTTTTATATTTGTAATTTCACATACATTCTTTGTTCTTATATTCTTATATGCTACAACTATGTGAGGTCACAAAGACTAAGATAATTTCTTACTTTTTGAATAAATGTATTCAGTAAACATCAAATATCTTCCTATACTCTACGAGCTTCACAGACCAAAGACCTTCACTTTCCTTTGCATATTTTATGCTCACAAAGCCTTAGGCTTCATGGTACAGGAACTCAGGGAGAAATTTGCCGAAGGCAGTGAAGAGGGAGCTGTGAACCAGTCAAGCACGACTGTGCAATAAGGCGCTTTCTGATTTTTAAATATGCCAAGAAATGGAAGATCATTATAACCCTCTGTTAGCCTAGCAGGCTAAATCACATTAATTATTTTAAGGCAGGCCATTATTTCATCTGTTGCACCTGCTTTAGCATTCTGCTAACATGGGTATATATAAAAAAGTTTTCCACAACTCTCTGGAAATTTCCAGTCAAAACATTATTACAATTAGGGCAATGTTTGTAATGGAGACATGAATTATTCAGTGTGTGAATTGGTCTCAACTGTGTCCAGTAGGCACAATCAATAAGAGTTCTGCCGCTTTCTGCCTGGCAAAGTCTATTATACCATCTAATTCAGCTAAGTGGCTTCTGAGCAGAGAAGCAATTTCCTGTTAATATCTCGAGGGAGAAAAGTCACATGCTAAAATCAAAACACCAGGCCTGTTTGTGCGTGTAGCCATACAATGCCCAAAGGATCTCAGATGAAGAGACACTCTGATACTCTAAGCTAACTCATTTATCATATGGATATCCTAACCGAGCTTCAGTATTCGGAGTAGCACCAGAATCAGACTGTTTATTAATACTCTGTTTGTCTGATGCATTGGCTGTTTTGTCCTGAATTTCCTGAAGTTCGTTAAGTTACTTTAAACACTGTACACTTTAAGCTTTGATTTTTACAAAGCCTCTGAATGGGTGTATTATACCAGAGTTAGTATGGTCTGATTCTCCAAGGTTGCTAAAAGCTTTTAATTATACTTACTGTATAATGCTTTATACTTGGAATATCATACATGCTTTTGAATGTGCATGTTATGCATTATGAGAATGACATTGATTAATCCTGACCTGTTTGTGAGATTTATCTAAACTAGGTTCCTGTTAATCTGGGCTTTAATATGTCCTAAGCAAACCAATTTTATTTAACTTTTTAAAAAAAGTATAATTAATTTTTGTCAATAAGGCCAAACTTAGATTTATCTCTCTCGAAATCTGTACTGCATTACCTCAGGTTGTTCCTTTAAAAATATTCACTATATTAAATCCAGGTGATAAAGAATGGTACAATACATCAAATAAAATAATCAGTTCAGTTAAATGTACTGAATGTTAAGTAATAAGATCTGTGTAATAGACAATAGTTTGAGTTCAAGCTTTGACTCTCAAGATCTGTAGGATGTGATGCTGTTTAATTGCTATTAGTGTCTGCATAGAGTTATGGCTTAATTACAGCACCATTAAAACCTATGTGTTTACTTCTTTACTGTTCATGAGAAGCTTTGCCATATTAAGAAAAATAGACAGTTATAAAGGTCTAATCATTATGTCAGCAATTAATGGAAATTTGAAATAGTGTAAAACACACTACTGAAGTGTAGTTTACCACCTATTGTTTTATAAACGAATAATAATGTATTCTCTGTAAATATGCACATAGGTTTTGTCTAAATGTTTCATATTGGCAAGTGAACCATTCCAACAGGTTTTCCACAGCAATTCTGCAGAATGCACAAAAAAATTTTGGCATTATAAGTTATAAATAGATAACTGTAAATATGAATACATAGGTTGTAATGATATAAATATGATTGCTTGTGATTTTTATATTCTCTTTCCACCACTGGACTGGCCATATAGAGCACTGGGCCTTTTTTCTTGTAAGCCTTCATTTGCTGCAATCTGTATACCCAAGAGTCATCTGCTGGAAGCCAAATGTGCCAGGGGATAGACATTATATATTTATAACACAGCACAGTACAGGTGAAGTTAATAAAGGCAGGAAATTCACATAATAAATGAAGTTACTAATCATAAGTTCAGGGGGAGCACGCCCATCTAATATTTAAATTATTACTAGGATATAAAAGTGTCTTATTGCAGGATCTTTTGGCTATCAAACCGTAGATAGTCATAAAAATGTAAAACAGGAAAAGGTTTACTTTATATGTAAACCATAAAATATGTGAACAGAGGAGGAGAATATTTGGAGTGTAGATTATTTGTGGTCAAGAGTGGTCAAGAGGAAGGAAGTGCTCAGTGACTCAACTGTTCTTTGTATTTTTCGGATTTTAGTAATTATGTGGGTATAATTTCTAACTCATTCCTGATTTCAATAATTCCTAATAGTTCCTAATTTCATTTACAAATGTAAAGAAATGAACTTCTTCATAAAGAGCTTCCCTATACCACCAATATTTTTGCTGATCCATATTGACTAACTTCTCTCCCTTCTCATTCCTTGTTGAAATAAAATGTTAAAAATACAAATGTGAAACCAAATCTTGGTTCCAGATTCAGCAGCACAATGATAAAATCAGTGCCATCTTTTTTTAAAGTTTAAAGACACATTTTAATTGAACCCTCATCTTTCTGCAACAGCTTGAAGCACATCTTATTAACCTCTCATCCCATATGCAACCTGCCAGCCCTACCCACAACCAACTGCTGCCTACCCCCTGCTCCCTGCCCAGATAACAGAGAGCACCCTCAGTAGGGAGCCCTTATAATTTTCTGTCACTTAATGACCTCCTCTGCACATTTATTTATGGGATTTTTGGTTAATTATTGAGTGGGCTGGGATTCAAAAAATTTGACTACAAATGGGCATTAAATTATTTTTCCAGCATGTATAATTGAAGGTAATCAGCTTTTAAAAAAATGGTTGCACAAATCACTCTGAATCCAAAAATCAGCTTTACACATCTAATGCCTTCCTGTTTTAGTCACAATTGAACCATGATAAATCTAAACTCCATGCTCTTTTACATCTCACTTATGCTTTTTACAAATAATCTCCATTGTTTTAAAAATAACTATTACTGCTGATAATAATAAATAGTCTATAAAATATATACAGTGGTTATAACTTACATAGACTTTGCAGAATCTGGAAAATGTTGAAAATATGAGGAATTATAAAAATTAAGGTATTTATTAACACAGAATAATAACTAAATTTACAAAAATAACCCAGTTTTGATACTGTATGATGTTACATGTACATTAATGACAGTATTTATGTTTTGTGATACTTGTTTAAGTTTCTTATTTGTCCTGAGGTCATTAAGAAAGAACTCCATAACCTGCACTGTTTTTTCCAGCATATTCTGCATATTTGACCCATCCAACAGTGACTGTATAATGTTGACATCCATCTTTTAACACTGAAGACAACTGAGAGACTTAAATGACTATTACAAAAGATGCAAAATGCTCACAAAGGCAACATGATACATATAAAAAAAATTATTTAGTAATGCCCTTTAGAAACTACAAAAAATATAAACATTTTCCAGAAGACAAAACAATAACACCAATAATCAAAGGTTACATCCGCTATAACTACCTATCCAAGATGACATCAATATCATTGGTAATAACAAGCAGTGTATAAAAATAGTAACTATAGTAACTAGGGCAAAAATTTTTATTTTTAGCCTGAGTACACCTACAGATGTCCAGATTCTTACAGATTGATAATCCTTTTTAAAAACTGTGCATTGCCTTAAGCATTAAACAAATATCTTTAGTTGAATTGTAAATGTGTAATCTACCCAGAAGGGGTTAAAACCGATTAATCTGAGCAATCTTTTATTTCATTAAGACATAAGAGTATGACTGAAGTTATTTCTTAAGGATGAGCGGATATAAAAAGATGAAACTGCGTACTTTAATAAAAGGCAAAAGGTAGATGAAAAATGGCTCAAGCCAGCAAATTGTAACATGTGGTAATTACATGATGATAGTCCAGAATTCATTTTCAGTTGACAGAATGCTTATTTCACATTGCACTAGAGCCCTTTACATTCATGTAGACCTGGGAGCAAATGACATTATAATGTTCTCATAATATATTATCTATAAGGCTCTTTATTATTAAACTATCTCTATAAGCATATGAATGAGAAGTTAAATTAACTTTTTGTTCATTTTATATTCAACTTATAGAGGTGTGAAGGAAAGAAACCAACTATGTCTTTTCAACAGATCTAACATAGGAGAGAGCAGGTTGTTACATGGCAAGTTATTACAAGAGCTGTATCTCGGTAACTATAAGGTCTTAAGTTAAATGTCCAACTATCTCTATAAGCATATGAATGAGAAGTTAAATTAACTTTTTGTTCATTTTATATTCAACTTATAGAGGTGTGAAGGAAAGAAACCAACTATGTCTTTTCAACAGATCTAACATAGGAGAGAGCAGGTTGTTACATGGCAAGTTATTACAAGAGCTGTATCTCRGTAACAATAAGGTCTTAAGTTAAATGTCCAACTAGGCAAGAGCTATTTCTAGCAAGTGGCTTTGTACAGTATTTAGATTTCAAACACCTAGTGTAGAATCTTCTTCAGTTGGAATACTTTTTGTGATTTGTGTCCTTCAAAATGACTAATTCTGCTATAACGTTTGGGGTAAAAAGTAATCACAAGGAAACTACATTAAAATACATTCAGTGAATTGTCAACCACAGTTTATAATGAAACCAGATTTTAACTGAATTTGAACTCAAGACAAGACAAGTTCTCAAGACAAGGGTATTTGTCAGGTTTTGATTCTGTTTATACAATGTAACATGTTATTAATCTAATAATTTTAGCAAAGACACAGAATTGATTTTCATAATGGTTTACATTTATGCTGTTTCACAGATTGTCCATCAAAATGTTTAACTGTTTTAATTTGATAAAAAAGACTACAATAAACTAATTTTGTTGTGCCTACATCTTCCCCAAGGCACGCTGTCACAAAAGTTTACAGAATGTGTGTACTTCTGATATTGTTTGGACTTAATCCCTAATGGTATTATGATTAAAATGCCCTTCCCAATACTATGCAAAAATGAAAAGATTTTCAAAACTTGTAACTATCCAATTATTTTGATCAAAACCTAAATTACTGTGAAAACTTTCTTAGAGTTTCCTCTCCTCTTGTTGATCTTACCTGATATTTTTTTTTTTTTTTTCCTAAGCAGACAGCAAGACAATGAGCAGAGCATATGCATCATCATACATTCAGAATATAGTCCCTGAGCTCGAAGCGTTCATTATATGCTAAATGAGAGTGGAAGTCAATACCAGGCCTTGATAAACAAGCAAGCCAGACAGATGCAACAGTCTGATGATGACAGTCTAAAAGAAACCAGTTAGAGCTGTCTTTCAAGGGTATGGTAACTGAACAAAAAGTAGCTTGACATATTGAGATTGCTTTCTGAAAGGAAACTTTTTGACCTCCCTCCAGTCCCTCTGGAATGTGTGTTCAGAGATAGTGTTAATTCAATCAGTTTCTGGAGTATCCCATATCTTTCAGCTTATCCGTTCAGTGAAGTTGTCTGGCAGCTTTGGTACAGATATCAGCCAAAGCTAGTAAAAATGTCTCCTATAATTCAGTTAGTGTAGAACACACAGGTAGATTTCCATTAGAAATGTATATTATCTGTGGTACTTCCATGTGACAGTTACAGGTTAAAAGGTTGATAAACAGCATATGGCAACTTGTAAAATGTTGGTGCTGTCCATTCAGAACTAACCACACAGTTCAGCCAAACAAATCAGCACCAAGGACAGTTTCACACCCGCTGCCAATCAACCCACTCAACTAGAAGCGGATGTGTCACCACCACGCATCTCTGTTATCACCGGTTACAGAAAGTTGGGCCTCCTTCAGAAAACTCAGGTGATTCTTTTATATTTTTTTCCTATGCAAACATATTGCATGAGTATTCTGCTGTTTCCTTTTGTTGTAGAAATGCACTGACCCTTGTGTATACTTTGGCATCTGCCCTTTCCTGGAGCCCATCACCTTCCATTGCTCAAGAGCCATTTCTGAAGAAGCGCTAACTTTTAGCTGCACTACTGCTGTGTATATGACTGTGAGAGAAGCCCATGCTGTGATTGTGAATTCTTTTCTTTTTATGCTTATATGCTCTCACAGTCAGATTCTCTATAAAGCTACAAGTTCTAAATGTGTCAGATCTAAGAGTCACATTTGATTTCAATTTACTGTTGTACTGCCTTCATAAAAAACACAATCTTATCTAGCGCAGAGGCCATCTAAACATCAAGAGAATGGATATAGGTATACTGAGAATGTTATTTAGAAATGGTTTTTAACCTTAGGAAGTCCTCAAAGCATTGATTTTCTCTTACAACCAATCGGGAAATGACCTTTCCTATTATTCTCCCTTTTATCTCAATTGTGTGAATTTGGGGGTCATATAAGGTGGAATGGTATCTAACACCATATCTGGTATCTTACCTCATTCTTGAGTTATAGAGAGGAAAGGGCAACCATGGAAAAAATTTCTTTAAAGCACACTTGTAATAACCTTGACCCGATGAGACGTGACCAGAGAGACTGTCATACTGGTAATAATGTCAAGTCACTGTGATTTTCTGTGTATTTTGTACTTATGTCACATTTCATTTATTAAGACTAAACCTGAGAAGAAAGGAGAGAGAGAAAGGGCAGTTGGACATCTTTGTGCTTATAATGCTTACTTCTCTGTGCTCTTTTGCATTACAAGGTTGATTTAGCATGGCCCCATGGGGATTAGCAAACCATTACACATGACTCTGAAATGGACCTCATAGCCTGAGGCTGATAATGGCTTGTTTTAAGTCTGAACATACTGGAGTGATTCTTTTTACTGTGTGTAGCTATTGGCCTAGGGGATTTCTTTTATACAGACAGGGCAGGTCTGCTTTAAGAAGAAAAAGCTTAAATAATATCTGCCTATGGCTAAAATCATTTTAGCATTACTCTCTTTATCTTTAAATATAATATACAAAATAACAATAGTAAAAAAAAATAGTACAGCCAATCTCAATAGAATGTGTAGGTTTACGTCCAAAATTACCTTAAGATCATGTCCAAAAAACATTAAAAACTGTTTACAATGAACACATTTCTAAAACTTTAAAAGTCTCTTTCAATGATGAGGGACTTTTAACAAGAGAAACTACTGAGATTTGTATTTATACGCAGGCCTAATAAATAAGAGTGTCTCATTAAAGAACCAGCGTATACCAAAACCTCAACAAATGTTTTATTCATTGTAAACCATCAGATACTTCCATGCAAAACTAGTGCTCTGCTAAAAGCGCATGGCATTAAGATGCATTTTGTCCTTGCTACAGCCTAGAAAACATCACAAAGTACTTTGGCCATACATAAAAAATGCCCTGCTGAAGAGAACAAAGAGGAAATACATGCAAACTATTGATGTCTGAAGAGAGCTATTAAGTTACAAAGGCAAGAGAATTTGCAGAATGAGGCGGCTCATTAGTCACAATTATAAGACATTTATAAAAGCTGGCATGTCAGCTGATAAAGCACAGAAGGTCTTAAATAAGCCATAATTGTAAGCCATATATTACACCCCACCTAACCTTTTTAAACATTTGAAAGCACCTAATGTACCATCCTATACATGCCTGACTGGTCTGCAAAGCTATGTTTATGTAAGTCTTACATATGGCTGTAATCTTACCCTTGGTGGGTTTTTAAAAGGAAAATGGAACAGTGAAAGGGGGTTTAATGGGATAATGGAAGGATTGTATGGGTCTCATTTCTGGGGTAAGATTGCGTTCTTCCGGACGTTTCTGACCACTGTAGCAGAGGTGGTCCCATTCCAGCAAGTCTAATAGAGGGCTTATCTGATCCTGGTGAGTCTCTGATCCACACTTTTCTGGAGCAGGCAGTGCAGCTTATCTCTGGAGGATTAGACTGTGACCCTCTTGCTTAAAAACTCCCCCTAATATGTGTATGTGTGTGTGTTCGTGTGTATTTTAGAGTCATGAGGGAGATCACAGCTTGCACACCTTCAATAATAAGGTTGAATAAGTGCAATTTTAGACACACACCCACACAAACAAACAAACAAACAATCTACACACAGCTGTTGCATGCAAGGCATCTGTCACTCATATACTCTATACTGTGTTACTGTGTATAGTGTCTCTGTAGACCCCAAAACTGTCTGTGTGTGCTTGTGTTCCTCAGTAACTGTGGTGTAACCTCACATGGCTTTTGCTCCATGGTAGGCAAACAGTCTTTGTAGAGGGAAGAATTGCTGAATTATAAATTGAGCCGAATCACATCACAGGCTGAGATAAATTGTGAAACACTAACACATTCTGCATGTCACAGCTTCTGTGTGAAAGCTGTGAGGTGACTTGTGAAAATACCAACTGCGGAGCACACCTGAAGAAAAAGATCTTTTTGTTGGAATTTTTTTTGAATCTATATACAAATGAATAGGCTGGATTTCAGGGGTATAGAAATCTAATCAGAATTTCTGGTAGAAAGAAGAACAATGTCACATTTTATTATCAGCTGAACAAACACCTGCAAGAAATAATGTCCTTTAGAATTTCCAAACTGTCAGAACTGTGAGTCAGTTAATAACAACCTGAGAATGGCTTTGGTAATTCAGATATCCAATTATCTGCTACGACTATTTAAATATGCAATGCTAATCTGATGAAAAGTCACTTGCGTGTCACATAGTGCAGCATGTTTTATTGGCTTGCCTGTCATCTATTGTATAAGCACTTTTTTTTATAAAACGTGTGTGCTACATAGTATTCAAAACACCATTCTGAACACTAGTGTCTGACCAACCGTGCCGATGATTTACAGATTTCATGCATTGGCTATGTGGTTCTATACAGAACATTTAATATACACAGAACCTTTCTGTTTCACCAAAACTATTCTTTGTATTGGAAAAAGGCTCTTTACACTATAAAATGGTAAGAACGAAATTGTTCTTTAAAGAACTTTTGACTGAATGGTTCTGAAGGAAAGAAAATGGTACTTATATGGCACCATTGTAAAGAATCTTTTGAGAACCTTTATTTTTACGAGTGTGTACATACATGTCATAAGCAAATATTTGAAATATCCTTAGATATTACACTGTGCCATGTTTTCTGATGTAACAATAGTAGTCAAGAATGACAAAATGGTTCATTACTCATTTTGAATTTTGACAACTGTAAGGCAGCTTGTATAGAGAGAAGCACTGGGTTCTTTTGCAGAAACATGCACCATTTGGTGTTTCAGGCCTTGTTTCTTGCTCCCCCCATAAGGCATGGATACCTTAAATTCCACATCTGGCTTCTCCCCTTCCCTCTTACTTCCCCCTTACTGAACTGAACATATATATGCAATATACAGTGTGATGTCATTGAGTTGTCATGTACATGTTTGGTATCATTTTAAAGGTTATGGTGTGATTGGTAAAAAGATCTAATTTCTATTATTGCGGGATATAGCATTTTAACACTACAACATTACATAGGGAATATAGAGAGTTATTTTGGATACATCTGTGGATGCAATCAAGGTGAAATCAGTGAGCATGACATGAACTAGAACCAGAAATTTCAAAACAGAAGAGTCACATAAACGTAAGTGAGACAAAAAAAAACAAGCAAAGACACCTCAAGATGTGCTCTAACAGAAATGCTCATAATTCCATGATGTGTCTGACAGCAAGCAATCTACAGTGTGGGGAGACAGTTTGAAGCTGCTAAACAAGGTGTTGATAAGAGGCTAGCTGTGTATCCCGTAAGTGTCTATTTTTGCTTGAATTTTGATTATCTTTTCCCCAAGAAATGAAATGTGTGCATGCTAATCAAACGTGTTTGTGTCTGCTGTAGTAATAGGCACTAATGTAAGAATTTAAGCATGTCTTGACGTTGCTGAAATTATATCAAAATGCACTACAAATCGGTGTTACGGAGGAGGTCGCCGCTCCTACTCCTTCTGGCCGCCAGAGGGAGCCCTCGCCAGAATACTAGTCTATGTTCTGAACTACAATTCCCATCGGCCCCCGTACCTAGGTCTAATAACTTCCTGTTTGGCACAATCAGCCACCCTATAAAACCCAGTATCACTCACCACTCGGTGCGATGTCTTGTATTGCTATGTGCTACAATTCAGAGCGCTTTCCCGGACTGCTTTCCCGGACTGCTTTCCCGGACTGCTTTCCCGGACTGCTTTCCCGGACTGCTTTCCCGGACTGCTTTCCCGGACTGCTTTCCCGGACTGCTTTCACGGTGCAATTTGGACTGTTTGCCATTTTTGACTTTTTGCTGCCTGCCTCTTGTTTTTGATACGGACATTGTTGTTGATTGTTTGCTGCCTGCCTCAACCCTTTCCTGTGTTTACGTTTTGATTCTGTCTCGCTCTGTTTGCCAGTTTTTGACCATTGTCTGTATATTGATTATTCTAGATGTATCCATTTACATTATGTTTAGCAGACATAGCAATTTTAAATACAGCCCATCAAACCTTTTAGCTCTTACTGTAAACTTTGCGTATTAAGGAATGCATAAATAAATATCCTAAAGGCTATTGATGCATTGATGTTTATTGAACTGTCTAAACATATTTATTGCTTTATGCACATTTATGATGAGCATTTTACGAGCCCCCACTATTCACATCATTAACCCTTATTACTTATCAAAAGTGACTGAACTGTTCATTGACATAATTTAACTTACTCTGTAAGCTTGGTATAAACATATCAAGAACTGAACTGAACTCTGAAAGACATTGTGTATTGAAATACAAATAACAAACTAATCATTCAGTATCTTGATTTTTAAAACAAAGTTAGAAAATAAGGACTTATCTGTCTTGATCCCAGCTAGATGCCAGCTAAATGAAAGAAAACCAAAAAGGGAAAATGAAAGAGGTTAATAAATATCTTGGATACTAAAATGTGAACAGAGTAAAAAAACATACTGGGCCTTTCATGCATAAGAGTGTGGTTTTTCAGGAAAATGACAGTATCAGCATTTTACTGCGGTCCTGCGCTCATAGTGTGCTCACTGTGAAATGAACATTATTTCATTATCAAATCAATCTGCTCTGACATTTATTGCATTTTTAATGAAAACTCAGAAATGTGTCCACCACCAGACTGCCTGTGACTCTTAATTCTGAATTTTCATGATTTAAAGCAAAAATGTCTCTCAACGGTATTAGCAATAAAATTAATGTTACTCAGCCCTTAATGTGCTACACACTGAGCCCATTCACACCCCCATGGTCAGCACTTTGGCAGGGCATTAGAAACTTCTGATCTATGAGCCTAAAAATGTATCTAAAGTCTGTCCTGTACAAATATCTTTTATTCTCTCAAATGATGAGGGCCTGATGGAGTTTCTTGCATGGTCTCTCATCCTTTTCGCCACATATTTTCTTGTCCATTTTGAATTCTGAGTAGGAGTGCTATCCATCTGCCTGCAGACCACACATAAATAACACAGCTCAAAGACTGCTCCTAAATGAATAGAGACTGGAAACTGCTAGATTTGTTAACAGGAAGCTGAGAGATTATTGATCTCACAATTGATTTCCAACCAGAAGAGGGAAGATATGTGGGCAATACATCTGGTTGTCTACTTGATGAAGCCAGTGTGTTTCTATAAGAAATCCTATGGAACTTGGAAGAATGCCCAAAATATGTCTATGATCCATGGTGCAATGTGAAGCCTACTGAATTTCAGCCTTATGGTGGCACATATTTTTTCAGCTACTAGTAAACAAAGGAAATATGATGCTGTATTTGTATATATGTTTCACTTAGAATGTTAACTCTTACAGTTAACATTCCAAAAATGGACTTTAAGTGCTCTGGGCAGAATGGCGTCTGGCCAT
>JAZGTI010010201.1:0-11691 GCA_036877585.1 Botia kubotai
TTGTGGCAAACTGCAAACGGGACTTCTTATGTCTTTCTTTCAACAATGACTTTCTTCTTGCCACTCTTCCATAAAGGCCAGATTTGTGGAGTACATGACATATAGTTGTCCTGTGGACAGATTCTCCCACCTGAGCTGTGGATTTCTGCAGCTCCTCCAGAGTGACCATGGGCCTCTTGGCTGCTTCCTTGCTCAGTCTGTCAGTTTAGGTAAACGGTCTTGGTAGGTTTGCAGTTGTGGCATACTTGTTCCATTTTTGGATGATGGATTGAACAGTGCTCCTTGAGATGTTCAAAGCTTGGGATATTTTTATTATAACCTAACCCTGCTTTAAACTTCTGACTTACATTTCTACGCTGAGTTTCTATGTGTAAATCCTTTAATCCTTTGATTCTATCTCCTGCTTACCTGGGTACTTCTGCTTGTGTTGTGCCTCAATCCTGTGTGCTTCCTCATAGTATGGCTTCTTCTGCTTCTCAGTTTGTGCCATTCTAACCCCAGAAGGACACTGATGTTGCTGTTGTCGACACCAGGGTTGATGGGTCAGTGGATCCTTGCCCACACCATGAAGGCATTCATTGGCCTTTTTTATGCTTCTTAGGATATTTCTTCTGATTCACTGAATTCTGACTTATTTCCTATTATTCTATTCCCTAATATGACTCAAAAACTGTATGATTTTCAAGCTTTCATGGAAAACAAAAAGAATTATTTTATTCCTGGCTGTATTTTTTCATATGTTAAAATCCTCATACAAGAAACTCTACAGTGGTGGGAAAGCTATTGTATGGCTTTATAAGACATTGCACTAAAAAGCATCCATGACATTCTGCAAAATAACTGATTTTGGGTTCCACGAAAGAAAGGTAATCACACAGATTTAAAACACGAGTGAACTTGATGATGACATCTTATTTTTGGGGGGCATGAACTGGACATAGTGCATATTATTGTAGATATATTAAATTAACTCTTGTCATTGCCAAGTGTCAGATTGGTCAACAGTTTAGGAGTAGACTTTTGACCAGTGGTGCATCTTGTGAGAAATCCTGTGAGGAATCTTTGAATTATCTGTCTCTAGTGAAGCTTGACCTGAAGGAACAGGTGGAAGTATAACACTGAGAACCTTTTCCTGTTTAATCCCACTGTCTTTAGTCAAGGTCTTGTTGATTTATTTGAAATCTTCATATTGTCGTTGTCTATAAATTGCCTGGGTGTTAACCTGCGCTGGTTTACCCCGGTCGAGGGAACGGACTCTGACAAGATGATCAGACTGTTTTAGGCCATCTTTTTCTATGCTGTTGCTTGTATCTTGTTCAGTTTTTAACATCACATGAGCTCTCTTTTTGGGATGTCTGTCCATCGGTTTTGTCAGTCAAAACTGCAGTAACGGTCGTAAAATGGTAAAGTGTTAATCTGACAGAAAACAAAAACAAACAACAGACAACAAAAACAAGACACCGTTATGACCACACAGAGTTAAAACACATTTTATCTTAACGTTGGTTGGGTAGTTGTGAATTAGTAAATACCAATCCAATATATTTTTAATTTTTTTTATATAAATGGAAGTTTACATTGCCCTTAATTCGCCCATTCATGCGGCACTTTTTTTGGTTGAATATTCAAAACCTATCCTGAGTCACATATCCTGGTCCTCTTAAAAAAGCATTCCCATATTTTCTTTAAAACAATTTGTTTCGTGAAACTCACCAAATTCACACAACAGGGAGACGCAGGAGAGCACATTTTAGAGCGCAGAAGTCCATCCAGATCCTTTTTGTTAGTCATTTTGAAAACCAATGTATTAAGGTATGAGGATTTTAGTATATCACAGATAAATGACCAAGAAAATGTGTTTTCATCATATTCTGACCCTCAGTTAGTGCTGTAATGCTTGCACACAGATCTTAAGTAGAAGCACACCCTTGAGATTTTTCCCAGCCTTGATTTATAAACAGATAGACAGATTGAAAATGCTAAAAGGTTTATTCCTCTAGCCTGCTAATCAAACCTCAAAGGTTGGATATTTAAAACAACATTACTTAAAAGTCTTATTTCACAGTTTTTGATGAAATTGTTTAATGTTAAACAAAGTTTTCAAGTACAATAAAATCAAAAGGATGAGAAGAAACTGTAATGAAAGAGGCGCTTGATCTTATTTTTCTCTTTACAATTGCATAAACCAACAAGTGTTCCCTCGATTTTCCCATACCTAAAACAATGTATATATGCACAGGATCTCTCTTTATAATGTCGTATTAAAACAAGAAACACAATCCCTAAGGAATAAATCTAAAGAGTATTAAAATAAATTTGGTAATTTTGAACAATGCCTAAGTGCCTGATGGATGGCCCCTTTTTTGCTTGAAGCAGCATACTGAAAACTAAAAACAACAAACAGTCACAGTATACTTCATTTGGGTTACAATGCCTTCATTGATTCTGTAGCCATAATACAATCATGTACACATCATGACTGACATTTCTTAAATGTAACACTGACTCACAAAAATGCTTTGTTCTAATATAAACTAATTATAAACATGAGACACTTCATTCATGCAAGAAAATTATAACAGATAAGACAGTTATTACTAGGCATTATAAACACCAATTCAAGTAGTTACTGAAAATTTGTCATAACGCTCCTGCTACCACCTACACACTCGGTTGTGTGAAATATGAGGCTTCTGTTCTCACCCACCTGACTCACAGTAACCTTAGCATTAAGTGCACCTCTGTATCTTCAGCCCTATAAATCATGAGTGCAACATTTTATATTCTTCTCACTTATCCATTCTATGTTATTGGAGTGACACATCTGTTGATTGTTGTGAGATGGTCAAAGATGGATCAAGTACGTTTCACAACCTTTACATAGATCACATTCTTTAAAAAGGGCAGATGTTACACTTTTAGACACACTTCAATTTATGGTCAGGCAGCTTGCTACACGACAGATAACAGTTGACCATTTTCTGACTCTGATATTAAATCCAAATAGCAAATGTTGGAGTATGACTATGTCATAAACAGAAACTAAAAAGACCATGAATGAATATTAAGGATCTGTGGTAATTTGTCCCATTTGATATAATCTGAGAACCAAGTAAAATCATTTATTTGTGCACAACAAGATATATTTACAATATCAACCATTACCAGTCTTTAATACACAACATCAACAATGAAAATTATGAGGTAATTTCTGAACATAACCATATTTGAAATAATGAATGGGGCCATGACAAAATCGATGTCTGAGGTTTCTGTTATGAAACAGACGTAAAAATGTAACAAACTACATTCAGCCATATACCAAGTATATAATATGCTTTGCACCATTTAAAAAACAATTCCACCCTTCGATCATCAACCCCACAGGAAAGAAAAGCTGCTTTTTTCTTGTTATCCGTTATTATATAAGGACAAATGATTGAAGTGTCATGACACTGGCTAGTTTTGTTAGTTTTGTCCATTTTACTGGATGCAGCTTCTTTTGAGAATGTGTATTTGGACATTAACTCACTTGTATTGGATCACTCATCATTTCCCAAAGTGGCTGAAGTTTCCAAAGGCATCTTGTTTAGGTTGCAACATGGTAGAATTCATACCCTGGCTAATACCCACGCTGGATATGCCAAGGGCACCTTGTAGACCCATGCCAGTGTGAACAATGTTCATATTCATGCTCAGTCCATGATTGGCAGGCATGCCTCCAATGCCCATAGAGCCCATTCCCATAGTGCCTGTTGCCATGGCAGGAGGCATTCCCATGCCTATGGCTCCTACGGCTATCATGGGGTTCATTCCTGCACTGGCAGTTGCCGCCGGTAGCTGGGCATTGAGTGACATTCCAGCAAAATTCTGGGTGACCATGTTCAAGGGTGGCTGAACACCTAAATTAGAAACAAATTCTTCAAATTACAGGAGATCATTGCTATGTTCACACCATGTAGTAATGACTTTATTGGCAATGTACATAATGGCAAAGTAGATAAAACTTCACTTTTCATTTGTATTATGGCTTTGGTTTATTTTTATATATTCATAAAATATCATAAATAAAACACACAAAACAACAATTTATAGTAAATATCAAATTAACATTTTAATTAAACTAAGTTTCCAACTTTTTACAGTTTTACAGAGACCATGACGGCTTGTACAAGTTTGGAACTTAAGACAAAAACATTGTCTAATGAGTGTCTATTTAGACACTGTTAAAATAAATGAATAAATAAATAAAAAAGGTCAATAGTTTAAGATGTCTTCTGACCTTGCTGCACCATGGTATTGAGTGTGGGTTGTGTGGGCTTGGGTGGGTTCAGGCCTGCAGAAAGGAAATCCAGGCTAATGTTCATGCTTGGGTCTGACCAAGTGGTGGGCATTGATATCTTCCCCCCTGACTTCTGTAGACCCATCTGCTGAGGTAATAAGGGACCACCAATTGTCTGTAAAATGAAGAATGATCAAATTACTTTAATTGACAGCTTTTGTTTAGAGCAACTGAGATGTTCTTCTAGACAGACTGACACAAGTAAATGTGAAGGACACTAAAAACTTTATAATGAAACTGTATAATAATCATGCATGCAACATTTGTTTTGAGGTATCAGGTATCAGTTTACCTGTGATCTGGACATGGGCATGGCTCCAGTCTGTGAGCACATGTTGAAGGTCATGCTTTGGAATGCGTTGAGACTGCTGTTGTTGGGGGCCATCAGGTCAAAGAGGTCGGCGGAAGGTGGTTGGGTGGATGTGGGGGCAGGCTGAGCGGATGCGTCAATGAAAAGGTCTGAGATGGCAGGTGGAGCGGTGGAGGCAGGGGGGCTGGTAGAGGAGAAGGCGTTCCAGTCATCAAAGTCATCATTTCCAGTAAAGAGTGAATCTGAAGAGACAGAGAATGGTCAGCAGAACTACACATTTGAAACATGTGACATAAAACAGTTCAGGTTCCAAATCTATTTATAAATCAAATGTTATAAACAGCCAATATATGCAACCCCAGTGCCTCATTCATTCATCAATATTTCACGGTGCTGTGTGGGCTGCTACCCCAGTCATATTTTTTAAGTCAAATAGGGCCATCAAAAAGCACCAAAACTGACAGCTGCCAAACTTCAAATGAGAGCAAACACTGGCAAGGTTTCTGAAATTTTGGTAATTGAAAATACATTAAAATTCTTATAAAAATGACCAGAATGCAAATTTTCTATCATTGACTTTTTTTTCCAAAATGTAATCAATTAAATAAATTAAGGATAGTTTTTTATTGTGACCTAAAGATAAACTCTCTGAAGATTGTAAATAAGAAGAAAAGGCTTCTTAAAATGCTGCAATTGTTAAAAAATGCTGGGTCATAGTTTGGCATAATCTTTTATTTTTTGTTTTAATAATCTTTCATTTTTTTCAATCATTCATTTTTTTAAAGCTGCAATCTATAACTTTTTTGACAAAAAATACTACTTTACCCTGATTCACAACGGTAAGCTTATAATGATGATTTATCATTTGTGCTGTTAGGTCTGATTTCCCAGGAAATGTCAGCCTTAAACTTTTACAGATTTAAAATATTTTTGCTTTTAACTGCTGTGAAGCAATTTTGTTTTGAAATATTTCTAATATTTTGTCCATTGTGCATGAAGTGTGCTCAGAGGATGTGCAGTTGTTCAGATGTACCAGCAGCTGAAGGAAGACTGGCAGAGACGGCAGGTGATGAGAAATCTGCAAAGTCACAGATGAGGTCTGAGCTTCCACCTGCAAACCATCAGGTGGGTTAGAGGACACATTTACACTCCTCTAAAAGCAATTATTCAAAAGCAATTATTCAAAAGCAATTATCCAAATAAAATAAAAAATTACCAAGATATTGAGAAATGCCTTGGTAAGAAAAAAATTACCTTGGAAACTTTTAGTATGTAGTTATGTAGTTTTACATTTTTAGAGTTAAATGACATACAAGCTTTTCAAAATTAAATTAAACATACACAAAAGATTTTTAACTAGCTTCATCTTCTTTACAATAGTGAGACTAAACACACCTTTACCCATATACATGCATGCAGGTTTTTAAAATTAACATTTGCGAAGTGCAAAATATGAGCAAAATTTGACTTTGACTGGTAAATAAAATGGACCTACTCTGCAGTTGGCCGGTAGTGTTCTTAAAAATCACACGATATGAAATTGTAAGAATGATACACAAGTGATTTAAATAAATTCAAAGCCATACTTTATAACAAATACATATGTCACAACTTGCATATGTTCTAACCTTTAACACAGTAGAAACGTTGTTGAGTTAAGCCATAAAAATGATGAACAAAATCTTGATGGGGCATTACATATGCCACAGGTAGTTTTACAGAGAGTTAGAGACTGACTCGTCTCATATATGCTGCAAGAAGCCGTAACAAGTAGGCAAAGAAAAACATCCTATGGTCATAGGGATAAAAATGTAACGATTTGTAATAAACAAAATGCAAAGCACAGTAATATAGTCAGTAATAATGTTTGGTCAGTACATATTCAGAGTTCATTCTCATTGGCATGTGTTGCCAAAAGTTTATTTCCGACCCTGCATATATACAATAAGGATGTGACAGCTCATGGCTTCCTGACTGATGCTAACGAACACAACACAGCTGTTGGGCTGGTGACAGGATATGGATAGACAGTAGAATCTGTGCAACTGTCTCCTGATCCATCTCTGTCGTCCAAACACACAACTGAGGCACTTAGACAGTTCTGACTATATTTGTCAAGAACTTTTACAAGATTATGATCTGTCAGCATGGCATTTAAAGTTTACGTTGACTTTTTGATAAAAACTTGGCTGATGCAAACATATTCAGGAGGCCTACTTAGCACATGCAGGTCAATTTGCACTTTGTTTGATGGACAGCATTGTTAAAAATGTAAAATATCTGATTATTAATTATGAAAGATGGTTAGCTAGCCAAAAACAAAGTAGTAGCTAAATGGAGATAACGCAACTGAGAGCTCTTACCTGAAGACACTGGTTGACTTGATCCAGAATCTACCATTAACAGCTCAGCAAGGCCTGTGCTAGATGACTGATTGACTGGCATCTATAAACAGACATTAAGAACATCAAATTCCACCTCTACTACATGAAGGAAGCAGAGGCTTCCTTTTGCAATCAGTTGAGAAGGCTTAAAAACGCACACAATAAATCAATAAATCATTTAAAGAATGTCACCTACAGGGGAATTCAATTTTAAAAAATAATGACATTTTGTAACCAAAGAAAGATTTTCAAAAAGCATATTTAACTAATGTTACTTTAAATTGAAATTGTAATTATAATTTGGGTTCTGAGTGGACATACTTGCCTCAAAGGAACCTTTATTTTGCTTCTTTAGCTCAAGTCATGCAACTGTATTCCAGCTGGTAGGTCTAACATACATGCATATTCAAAAGCAAACAAATTGACTTCTATTCCATTCCTGAGGAATGTGTCTCATTCAATCAGATTTAAAATAGTGCTTTCTGATTCTAATGTATGACTTAAAGCAGAACAAAATAAGAGGGGCTGTATTCCACCTTTGTATTGTCAGCATCCAGGCAGCTTTTGTCACCAGTGTAATGAGCAGCTGCACCCAGGTCGACTGTTTTGGACGACACTCTGCCCCGTTTGCGGGTGGAGGTGGTGGTTGTTGTAGCGGAGGTGATGCTATCTGTGGTCTGTGTAATCTGGATGCTTTTGGTTGTTACAGTCTCCTCCTCATCCTTGAACTCTGACTTGGCAGGTCGACCGTTCCGTAAAACTCTGTCCTCCTCATTGTCACTGTGGGATGATGCAATGGTAAGACAAAACAATATACACCATTTATTTATTATAAAGGGCGCAGAACTGTGTTGGTTAAGGCAATAAAAAAGGAGGGCCAAAAACATGATATAGTTAATGATTTTCTTGCCATTTATTTGGAGCTTTTATAATTTACTTTTTCTATTTTTGCCAATAGACCAGTTTTACGAAAGCACTTTAATTTAGATGTTTCAGAGCATCTGTAAGTATTTTTTTCTGTTAAACTTCACAGCCCAAGCCTTTATGTTAACCCATTATTTGGGCCAAGCTTATTCCTATGAACAGAGGTATTTAATGGAAGAGTCTACCTAATTCTGTCTGGTGAGTCGTCCCTCTCCTTCTTGCGGAATTTGTTGATGGTGTCATCAATGGTGCTGCCAATTTTGTCACTTATCTCACCAAGCTTTTCACTGAAGGGGAAGCTGCTTTTGTTTTTGTCCCAGTCCTCATCCCATTTGCTCTTTGATTCAGAGTCAAACTGTTCTTCCGCTGAGAATGTGAATTTAAGTTAGACACTAAGATAGACAATTGTGCAGATTAAAAAGAAATTCACCAAGAATGAATTACATCCATGAATATGAATCCTTTTATGTTTTACAAAAGGAATCATAAAAATATATATATCATAAAAACAGCTTCCGGTTAAACTGGGATGCAGTTAGTTAGGGAATAATATGCAGGTTTTTGCCCTAAAATACAGACAACATGTTGCAGTTGCAAATGATGCAATGATGCAGTAATGATAAAATGATGCAGTAAGCAAAGCTAAAAAAGTGATAGCCCTGAAATCAAAACAGCTCTAAACAAATGGTCAGTTGTGGGAAGAAAGGAATCAACTGGGAATTTGTTGGATCACTGAACGTTGTGATCTTCAGAGGGCCTTAAACAAATCCCTGTGGGATGCTACTGGACTGAAACAAAAAAAATCTTAGTTTTTATAGTTTAAATCCTGTCATAATCATGTCATAATTCATAGTTTCTATAGATGATAAAATGCCCCAAAAGCTGACCTGACATCGAAGACAATCTTGTGCAGTATGTGGGTTAAAGCAAAGCACCAACTAACCAACTACACGAATTACCTCAACATTACTCCACAAATACAAAACAACTACAAAAAAACACGCACAGAAATGCCTGTTTGACAGAGTAACAGAAAGACTACTTTCCCTTGTTTTAGTTCCAAACTCTCTTGATATCTATGTTAGTATGTCTTTTTATTGTAAATTGAGTTTTGCTGTCATTACATTTTATATTGACCTTTTTTGAGAATGCTTGCACTCTCTAGTTGTGAGGCAAAGTCTGTGAAAGGTTACAAATATTTCTGCATATATTAATAATCACAATTACTTTGTCTGAATCCACCCATGCTGTCTGAAGATACTCCAATGTATTTGTCCTTGTTCTTCTTGGCTTTCTTCCTCTCCTCACGTAACCGGTCATCATCCTGAATAAACTCTACCATTTCTTTGACCTTCTGCCGTACATTAATGCCTTGGTCCCTGCCATTTTCATCTATTAAAATAGGAAAGAGATCGCCCGATCAAGTCAAAAAGAACAGTTTAAACTTTTTCTGCAAAATTTCATTAGTTACAAGATGCTATGTTCTGCAGAGCAATGCCAACTTTGCCTAGTGTCTAAAAATAACAAAAAAGATCAATATGCTGAAATAGATTTACATTTTCTATTTTAAATAAATCTAATAACGTAGTTTCTAAAACTCTCATTTTATTATGATTTTGTTTCACTATACTAGTTTCACAACACAAAATGAGACAGAAATGTGTAAACATTTTCTGGGCAAGAATTATAACTTAATTATAACTTAAATGACAATGTTATATTATTTCAAGTGAAAAACCTTCACCCCATGCCACAGTATTAAAATAATATAAAACCATATTTGATTATGCGGTATTTACCCATTTACACAATGACTGAAAACTTTTTCCACAAATAAGTTTGCACCAGATGTTACAAGGATAATTCAGAATGGCTATGTGAAAGTGACCTATTTGTCAGATATGGCAACCCATACCCGAGATGTGACCTCTGCATTTAACGCACCACTGGTGAGGAGTGAACACGCACACACCCGGAGCAGTGGGCAGCACATTACTGCGCCCGGGAAGCAATTGGGGGTTTGGTGCCTTGCTCAAGGACACTTCAGTTGCAGCCCCCCAGTGCTTGAATCGAACCAGCAACCTTCTGTTTACAAGCCCAACTCACTAACCAGTAGGCCACAACTGTTCTTGTAAGAAGATAATCAAGGTAACCCTCTGTTTAAACTTACCTACAAAATGATAATTTTCCAAAGAGCGCAGATCATAGATATGTTCTCTGGCACTGGTAACGACCCGCTCTGAACCGTTTCTGATGAGGTATGCTAATAGCAATAAGGCCTGGACACATGGAAGGGAATTATTAAAAAGACATTTTTCCAAATTAGGAAATTAAAAGTATTAACTACAGTGCTTGTAATGTAATTAATAATCCTAATGATAAATAAAAACTCTGGACTAGAAATCCCATTAAAAACATGAATCAGGACTGCATATTTTCATTACAATGAACAGATTAGAATGTATTATTAGAATGTATTCTATGTGAATTTTTACATGGAAAAATGATTCACACAGTTTTTATTGTGCAATATTTTTGTATCTATCAGTGCTATACAAGGCATAAGGCACATGCTCTCTAAATATAGATATATTATATAAATATTTGTATCAGTATCTGTCAATGAAAGAACATGGACCAACGTGATGTTAGAACAGTAAAGGGTACCTTGTAAACTCTTCTCCAGTTTTTCTTGTTATCCTTCAGCATTCTGGTCCACAGCATGTTCATCACCTCAGGGAACTGCTCATACATGAATGTGGATCTGTGGTGTGAATTAAGTGGAAAAATCACGTTGTTATGCTGCTTATCACTTTAGTGCAAACAATTGTCTAAATACACAGTTCTGGAACAATTACCAGACATCTGGCAGGATGAAGTAGACTTACATTTGTTTTTAGACAGGCTACTTAAAGCTTTTATGATTGAGGACAGCAAATATGGTGATGGGGTCACAGGGGATTTTTTAACTTGTAGTTTATTTATGGTATTTTTTAACTTTCTTCCTTGTAAACGCAAAGATAAACTGTAAACACAAATATATTTTTATTTGCTCCAAAAGGTATGCCGAATTATCACTAAGCGCTCGAAAACTGCAGGATCAATTTGCAGTTTTCAAAATGAATGAAGCAAGATTTAGTGCTCTGGTTTGCATTAGGATTAAATATTGATTCAAAATAGCAGAAATGAGATAATGTCTAGTTATGTCTAATTTATTAGTCACAGACTAATAGTCACAGACTTTAGAAAGTCACAGACTTTCACAGAATATCATATATAAGATTGTAAATTCTGTGACTTAAATATATTAGGCGTGGATGTGCAAATCAGAAGAATTTGTAATATTATTTAATGTTATTTAAAATAATCGTTTCAGTAAATAATGACCTAAAAATCATTAATAGATGAAAATGAAGGAGTACAATAATTAGGAACAAACAATCAAACATTCAAGATCATGGTAACATACTGCCAAAACACCCATCCATTTTAGACCATTTTTGCCACAGTAATTTAGCTACATACACTGAATTTAAATAAAGAGACACTTTATCAACTTGAAGATGGTGCAAGGCATGATGCAAGGCAGCTGAAACCATAAGCTATCAATGACATCAATGTAATTTTCATCTGTAATTGCCCTACACAAATGCCCTCGGGTAATTCTGAGAAGACTCATTAAATGCCTAAGGGGTGAGTAGAATTGTGTATCCCTGCCAGCTCACCGCCAC